>JAXCLT010010912.1:0-98148 GCA_035584435.1 Egregia menziesii
ATTGTCGGGCACGCACTCACCAATCCGTCCGATGGCAGCACACCTGAAAGACGTGTGATTGCGCTACTCAAGGTGGAGTTGAAGTCTGACAGCGCAGCAAGTGGAAGCTATTTCCCTGAAGATAGTCGCATCAAATCGGTTAACCTTAAAAATCCACAAGGCTTTAATGAAGTCGCGAATGATGAAATAGATCCTTGTGATAAACAACGCGATGATCCTGCGCTTGTTGTTTTTTACGAAGACGTTGTAGATAGTGATTATCTAGTCGAAGACTTTGAGGTTCAATTGACCGCTGGCAGCGACGGCCTGTTGAATGCTTTTCAATGGAGCAAAGTGAAGGGGCCAAATTCAGGAACGCTTACAGATGCTAATAAGTCCAATGCAGTTTACTCGAATCCTAAGGTCGGGGGCCTCTACCAATTCGATGTCGATTTAGGAAATGAAGCGATCAGAACTTCATTGCTTCTGCCTCTTGCTGGAGCGGATATGACTGACTGGTTTGAAGCTGAATCAGCTTCTATAGGGCCTTGGGCTAGAGCACATTTAACGGCAACTGAAGACGCGAATTACAGCGATATTCCATTTGTAACTCGATATGATGTTTTCAGGACTTGGATTCTAATATCTGGTGGTTTTTTCGATTATACTCTTGATCCAGTAGATGCGAATGAACTCTCACCATGCCGACGCTATCAGTCTTTAATTAGGGCAGGCAGCGAATATGGTTATGTGACTATGAGCGGAGTCGTGGTGCATGGTAGTAAAGTCAATTTAGCTTTGTGGTCTTTGTTTGGGAATCACTTTGGATATCGTCAATCTAGCCTCGCTTTAGGTGGACACTTGAACTCGATTATTACCCTGCGAGGGCTCGACCCAGTTTCTTCGACTGAATCTATCGGGCTAGGCACTCAAATGTTTATGTTCCCAGATATTGGAATGGACGACCCTCGTCGAGTAACACACCTCAGAAGAATGCAAAGTGATGAAGATTTAATAGAAGAAAAACTTTGGCCGTCTCCTTACCAGATGGATCCTGCGAAATCCAATATGAGCCGGCCTTTTCCAGATCTTCCAACAACCCCGTAACTTAGGTAACTGACGATGAAATTACTCCTTCAAACCATAGCGATGTTCGCCCTGATAACGAGCATGTCTTTCGCCCAAGCACCCACTCCGACCCAAGTGTCATCTCAAGTGAGTTCGCTATGGCAAAATAACCAAATAACGCAACTGGATCAATATATCACCAATCTAATTGCTCAAAACCCGAACTATGTTCCTGCGATTGTTGCCGCAAGCTTTCAAGATGCTATATTTAAGGGCAAATTAACATCTGCAAAAGTAAGGCTTGATAGTATTAAAACTGATTCGGATACAAATGCAGGCAAATATAATGATGATTTCCTATCGAGCTTAGGAGGATTGATTAAAGAGCTGGATTACGAAATTGCTATGCATGCGCGACATGGAACATCCGAATCAACACTTGAAGCAAAAGCCTCAGCTTCAGCAGTTAGAAATGCTTGGGGAAGTAACATTCCTCAGCAGATTTTAATACTTCAAATATCAGATGCTGTATCGCTTTAAACGCAAGATTTGATGCGCCGCTTCGCTTTAATTGCTATACTGCTCGGCGCAGTGATTTTAGGTTATTTTACTTTCTCTTCTGTTCTCGTTGAATGGCCTAAAGTGTCATCACCAGAAAAACTAATAAGTGATTGTGAGCAACTTCTCAGTAATTATGCGGAGGGCGAAAATGTCCCGACCGATGAATTGCCTGCTTCAATTGCAGAAATAGATCCTCAGTATGTATATGTAGAAGATGGATTTATTAAAATCATTATTAGTTCGGGCGGCATCGGAGACAGCTGGGGATTAATCGTCGTGGGCAGCGACAATCAAGATATTGTGCCAACTTATGCAAACGAGACCGGCACTAGTAGAATCTATCGATTCAAATGAATCGCTAACGCGCAATGCTGAGCCGCTTCTCAATCTCTTAACCGCCAGACCTGCCAACGCGCAACGGGGCAACCCCGACTCATTCCATTCGTCCCCCCCCCCCTTCGGCGGGACTGTGAGCGGGCAATCTGAAAGCAACGGTTCCAATCGACCGTCCCGCCGTGCACCCGTCTCTGGTCGCCCCCTGGCTATTACAGTCTTTGCCGTTCTCCCCGCTCAACAGAGGGATATCCAAAGAATCACACTGCGATTAAAAACTGTAAAGTAGGCAGCGTTAACCCGCTGACTGTATAAAAGTCGCACATCAATCCTTAGAAGATGACTACTCTCGTTCAGCAATCTTAGACTCCAATTCAAGCTGCTCCGCCTTCAGAATCTCCAATTTACGAACAATAGTTCGCTTCTCCGTCGTACTTTGAGTCGTTTTAAAATCAACAGACAAGCTTTTGATTTTATCATCGACCCGATGAATCCCCTCTCGAAGTTGCTCTATATAAGTATCTTCAAAAGATACGCCACTTTCGCCGACCTCCTTGCCGATTAAGCCAAGGTTTGGATAAGTTTCTACGAGGCTTCGAGACTGCAGCACCAATTGAGTCATCGGATAGATAAAAATCTCACCATCTGCGACGCGCTCAAATTGCATCTCTTTGGAATTTCTAGCGATCAACTTAATCGTAATCACGCGACCATCCAAACTCTCAATCTCTAAGGGGTTGCAGGATAGCTTAAGACCTCTTCCACAGGAAAGATCTCTTCTTCCTCCTCTTCTTCAACCGCCGTATCGCCTTCCTTCAACCAATCACCGTCATCCCAACTCTTGTAGAGCAACAAACCGACATACGCCGCAACACCGAGAAAAAGGACAGCCACAATTAAATCCTTTATTAAGCGTTAGAAAAACTTAGTCGATCATAAATGAACAGATAAAAATAATACTCTTCGATTGTCATCAACCGACATCTCGCACACAACCTGCGTGAACTATGGAAATCAAAGATCTAAACCTTGAATTTATTGATATTTACGGCGGTACACAGGCACGTATCGCAACGAATGATGAAGCGATCGGCAGCTATGCGGATGCCATGACAGAGGGGGCACAATTTCCTCCGATTACAGTCTATTATGATGGCACAAAGTATTGGCTAGCCGACGGCTTCCACCGTTTTTTGGCTGCCCAACGTAACCAATTAGAAAAAATTTCGGCCGAAGTGCATGCAGGCGCACGCACGGAGGCACTCCAGCATGCGTTGGGTGCCAATGCGACCAATGGCATCTACCGCTCCAGTGCAGACAAACGCAATGCAGTCGAAATCGCACTTGAAGAATGGCCCAACATGTCAAACAGCGTCCTCGCCGACATGTGCAATGTCTCCCACGATCTGGTCCGCCGTTGCCGCTTGGAAATGGAAAAGATGAACCGTATCGAAAGCCAAAGCGTCGTGACTGGCAAAGATGGAAAGCAATATCCTACGGGCATCGATCGCCAAGCGCGCGGCGACGACAGCAAATCAAAAGACGACGGTTCCAGCAATAGCTCTGGCGGTGGTGGCTCTGGTGGTGGCGGCAAAGGTAAAGCCGAGTTCGGCGCTCCAGGAGGCAGCAATGCCGAAATCGAAGCGGATGCCCGAAAGATGATTCGTGAAGGTGAAATCAAACACTCTGAGCTCGACAAGCTGGTGAGTGCCACCGCTCTGGACTATGCCGATACCGCAATTAATGTGCTCGATCGTATGAAACAGGAAGATCCTCGCCGTAAAGAAGCGGTCGCCCGAATCGAACGCTGGCTTGAAAAACAAAAAGCTGCTTTAATGTAGGCTCACAAGCATCAATCATTTGAGCATGTCGCGACTAGGTCTCCTCCGTAAAATGATTCTCAATATCATCGCACTCCTATGCATCACGCTAGCCGTCGCCTATATCGGTGGCATGGCGTTTGCATACGTGGTCGCCGATAAGATGATTTTCCCTTACACTGGTTCAAGTTATCCAGACAGTGACAAACTCATCAAGCTCGCTTCTAGCGACGGCGAGCGTATCGCAGCTTACCATCTAGCAAACAATTCAAGCCCACAACTACTGCTCTACAGTCATGGGAACGGTGAAGATATCGGCAATATTCGTCCGACCTTGGAAGCCTTTCAAGCAAAGGGCCTCTCGGTATTTGCCTATGACTATCCAGGCTATGGTCAAAGTACAGGTACACCGAGCGAAGCTGGAGTCTACGCCGCAGCGAATGCAGCCTACCTATATGCAACCGAAACACTAGGCTATGCGCCAGAAAACATCACCCTATATGGTCGCTCACTCGGCAGCGGGCCCTCATGTTGGCTAGCACAACGTTATCCTGCTCGTGGGCTGATTCTGGATGGCGCATTTAGCTCAACCTTTAGAGTGCTTACAAAGGTGCGTATACTGCCTTGGGATCGTTTCAATAATGTAGCACGCCTGCCTTCAATTAAATGCCCGGTGCTCTTACTCCACGGAGTTCAGGATCAAACCGTTCCTTTTGCCCATGCCTTGCAAAATCAAAACGCGATTCAAAGCCAAGTCCAATCACTCTGGAGCGACACAGCTGGGCATAATGATTTGATCGAACAGCTCGGTTCTGCCTACTGGGATACAGTTTTGTCATTTTCTGGCGCAACACTTTAGTCAGCAGCAATGCCAAAGAAAGCACTCATCATTCTACACGAAGGCTTCGAAGAGATTGAAGCGATCACACCAATTGACCTACTTTCGCGCGCGAACGTCAAAGTGGTGCAAGCAGCTTTCGGCGACAGCCTGTTCGTTACTGGGCGTAGCGGTATCACTCTGCATGCCACGCATCGATTCTCAGCAATCACAAACGAAGCCTTCGATGCGATCATCATTCCTGGAGGCCCTGGGATTTCTCGACTACGAAGCACTCCAAAGCTCCGTGAACTGTTACAAAAACACTCCACGTCTGGCACACTGATCGCTTGTATTTGTGCCGCCCCCCTACTCCTCAAAGATGCAGGATTGCTCAGAGGCAAGCACTACACGGCACACACCAGCACCATCGAAGAACTACCCGATGCCAAGCCGCAAAGCATCGTGCAAGACGGTCAAATACTGACTTCTCGAGGCGCAGGAACAGCGAATGAATTTGCCCTCGCACTCGTGCATCACCTGTGTGGTGATGACTACGCCAATAATATTGCCGAAGCGATTTGCTGGCCACATCCCATCCCCACATTCGAAGTCTATTAGTAGTGAAACCAGAAGATCCCAGTCTTAGCGCAAGAGATAAGCTGCTACGCGACGCATTCACCCCCGCTGAATCACAATTATGCGTGCAAATTTCGACCATGACATTGGTTGCATTTTGGCTAGCCGACCCACGTTCTTTTTGGGGTTTGGGTTTCTTTATGATCGGTGGCGGCATTTGCTTATTTATTCTAAAAACTCACGAGGAATCACACCCATTTTTCATCGATCTGCTTTGGCGAAAATTTTGGCTCTACAGCACGCCCATCTGGTGCCTTATGCTGCAATCTACAATCGGGCTATTACAACGACCGATCGTGCCATTGGAAATAGGCGATCAAGCATACCTGACAATCACCTCCATCAACACTTGGTTACCAGTAACCACTGCATCGGGGACAACATGGGTCAGCGTAATGGCCTTCTGCGCTCTATATTTGACATCGCTAAACCTATATTTGATCCCCAAATCCAGGGCCTTCTTCGAAAAAGTCATACCATGGCTATGCTTTAGCGCGGTCCTAGTCTGTATTTTCGGCTACCTACAAGAAGCCTTCAACCTACAGGCACCGCTATTCACCAAAGGCACAGGGCAAAATGACTTCTTCAGCTTCTTCCCTTACGACGGGCACTGGGCAGCGTTTGCTCTACTCTGGAGTGGCGTATGCACGAGTATGGCTTTGCTCAGCTCACGCTACGAAGATAGCCCAGAATTCATTAATTCAATCAGCCCATGGTATCTTACCGGGGCAGGCCTACTTGGCGCTTCCGGCTTTCTTGTCGAAGCACACTGGCCAAGCGTCATTCTGCTAATTGGCTACTCAGGAATACTGCTCTTAGTCACGGTGAATTATGTAATCGATACTAAAGACAAGCATTCGAGAATTATCGCATTCACCAGCGGGCTACTTGCCTGTGGATTCTTTGTTGCGGGTATTTTCCGGGCTGTTCAACCAAATCCATTATCAGAATCCACTAAAGCACTCCATCGTGCGGCAATCGACATGTTCCGCGATAGTCCAATATTTGGATGGGGCATGGATAGCTATCAACAATTGGCCCCTTTTTACCTAGACGACATACTCTTGGGTGCTCGTTATGATCGAGCGAGTTCCGATGTTTTACAATTTCTTGCCGAAATCGGAATCATTGGCACAGCGGTTCCTGTAGTGATTTTAAGTTGCTTACTTTTTCAGTATTGGAAGAGCAAATCTGACGTGCGCACGACAAACCACATGCTAATCGGCTGTGCGGGCGTGCTCATCATGGCGTTTTTCGACACACCATTCATGTCTCCGGCCGTCTTCCTTAGCTTTTTTATCATCTTTTTCAGCTCATTACGCTGGGCCGACCTCAGCCGTAATCGAGTCGATGAAGTCGACGCGATTAACCGTCCCCAACTCGTGACAGCTGAAGCAGAACGCCGAATCCCCTTCTTCACTGAAGAATACACTGAAAAAGAGAAATAAAAGATCTGGGGCGCAACTCTCAACAAATCATATGAGCACACAACATTTTGAATATATTGTCATCGGGGGTGGCAGTGGTGGCTATGCGGCGGCGCGCACCGCAAAGGAAGTCTACGAGCGCGTAGCAATCATAGATGGAGCCAAAGAACTCGGTGGACTCTGTATCCTCAAAGGATGCATGCCATCAAAGACACTCATCTACTCAGCTGAAGTACTCCATCTCGCGCAACACGGTGAGACCTTCGGACTGAACGTGCCGACCGCGGAAGTCGACATGCAGTCATTACATAGGCGTAAGCTTGAAGTGATCAAAGAGTTTTCAGACTATCGTCAAGAGCAACTGGAGAGCGACCGGTTCACACTATTTCGCAAGCGTGCCAAGTTCATCGACCAGCAAACTATCGAGCTCGATGATGGCACACGCCTCACCGCCGACCACTTCATGATCGCAACCGGTTCGGTGACAGCTGAACCACCCATTCCAGGGCTCGCCGAAGTACCTTACTGGACAAGCGACAACGTGCTGGATCTCGATTTTAAACCAGAAAAAGTAATTGTTCTGGGAGGCGGAATCGTCGCCTGCGAACTGACTCAGTTTCTGCGGCGCATTGGAAGTGAAGTCATACAAATACAGCGCAGCCCACACATTTTAAAAGAAGTCTCAAAAAGTGCTGCGATTGTGATCGAACAAGCCTTTCGAGACGAAGGTATTCAGCTGTATACCGATACAACGCTCCGATCGGTGCATCACAGCGACGACACTTTCACCGTCACCTTTGAGCATGAGGGTGAAACGATTGCTGTCGACGCCCCACACCTAATGAACGCGCTCGGCCGTCGTCCCAACACAGACGGACTGGGGCTCGCAGCCGCAGGCGTCGAGACGCGAAAAAGTGGCCACATCAATTGCAACGGCCAACAGGCAACGAGTAACCCACGCATTTACGCCAGCGGTGATGTCGCGGGGCCACACGAAATCGTCCACGTAGCGATCATGCAGGGCGAGGTCGCGGCAAAACATGCTACAGGACGTGCCTCAGAACCAGTTGAGTACGACACCTTACTAGGCGTGGTCTTTACCGACCCACAAATTGGTACCGTCGGGCTAAGTGAGCCTGAACTTAAAAAACGTGGCATCGAGTACCTAGTCGCCGACTACCCATTCGACGACCATGGAAAATCAATCCTCATGGAAGCCAAGTATGGCTACGTCAAAGTCTTTGCAGATAAAACAGGCACAGTTCTAGGTGCCGAGTGCGTGAGCAAAGATGCCGGTGAGCTCATTCACTCAATGGCTGTCGCCGTCAGCTTAAAAGCCAACGTCAAAGACCTAATCAAAGTACACTGGTATCACCCAACACTATCCGAAATCTGGAGTTACCCACTCGAAGACATTGCGGATGAATTGGTGTAGGTTAGGCACTCTTGCCTGACCCTGTTCTGGAGGGCTATACCTTGGAAGTAGTCAGACAAGAGTGTCTGACATACGGCAATGACGGAGTATCGCCCTGCATACCATCGAACTACCAAATGCCCCGCTCACCCTTTTTCAGTGAACGCGCCACAGCGACTAGTAATTGAACGGTGTGTTCGATATCTTCAAGATCCACCATCTCACTCGGAGTATGCATATAGCGAAGAGGAATCGAAAGCAATCCAGTCGCGATACCTGATTGTGCGACTTGAATCGCCCGCGCGTCGGTGCCAGTTGGGCGTGGATCGGCTTCAATTTGATACGGAATCTTATTCTTCTCAGCCACTTCAACGATACGCTCAAAGATCACAGGATTAATGTTTGGGCCGCGGCAAATGATCGGCCCACCACCTTGGTTAAATTTACCATACTTACGCGGGTCGCAATCTGGTGAATCAGTTGCGTGCCCAACATCGACGGCAATCGCAAAATCTGGATTCTCGGAATACGCGGCAGTCATCGCACCGCGTGTGCCAATTTCCTCTTGAGTGGTCGCTGCTGCGGTTACACGAGCGGCAAGTTTCCCCCTCGTTGTCGCCAAGCGTCGAACTGCTTCAAGTACTGCATAGGCACCCGCCTTATCGTCAAATGCACGCGCCACACCAACACTGCCGCGAATCAATTCAAAACTTTGATCATACACAGCAGTATCGCCGACCCGCACAAGCGCTTCAGCCTCCGCTTTACTCTTCACCGCGAGATCAATCCAGATCTGATGCGTTTCCGGCACTTTCTTGCGATCTTCAGCACTCATCAAATGAACCGCCCGCTTACCAGTGACCGCTTTAACAACACCATTCTTAGTCAAAATCGACACACGACGTCCAGAGATCATACTCTTATCGTGACCACCCAAGGTGTCAAAATACACAAAGCCCTTGTCGTCAATATAGGTAATGATCAATCCAAGTTCATCGATATGACCAGCAAATAAGAGCGATGGATCCCCATCAGGATTCACCGTCGCGAAGCGATTGCCCATAGTATCTTTACGATATTCGTGAACTAGCGGCTGGATATACGCATCAATCACTGCTTGCGCCTCGTATTCCGCACCAGTCGGTGAGCGGGCATTCAATAAATTGACCAGAAATTCCGGAGCTTGGTAGGCCACTGGTGCCTTTTTAACAGTTTTCTTCGCAGTTTTCTTCTTAGGCATGCCGTGAAGTTTCACCGATTCATCCTTATTGGCAATTTGTATTTAGAGTTGGCTGAAAAAATTTCAACACGCCCAGTAATTAGAGTCACAGAAAAGACAAACAGATCCATAAGCCATTCACTACGAGCATAAAGTAAAATACAGCATTGCAATACGCTCAACCAACCACGAACAAAAAACGCCTGAAAAACGCGAAAAATCAAATTGGCACGCCATCTGCTAAACTGTCCCAGTTCGCATTTAAATAGCGAGCGAAAGCCAGTCGGAAAATTCATAACTCACCACTGGCCCCAACTCCTAACAAATCAACCTGACACAAATACATACAATGAAGATCAAGAAATACCTTCTCGCTTTGCTACTCGGTAGCTCGGCGTTTCTGACCGCCGGCTCACTCGGTGCACAGGAACTCCCTGTTGAAGAGATGGCAGAAGCCGTTGAAGCCGTCGCTGACGCGATTCCATTCGAGGACGGCTACGCCGCCTTCATGGAAACACCAGGCGCTGCCTTCTTCACCATCAGTAACCTTTGGCTACTAATCTCCGCCGCATTGGTGTTTATCATGCACCTCGGTTTCGCCACTGTTGAGTCTGGTCTTAGCCAATCAAAAAATACCGTAAACATTCTCTTCAAGAATGTTTTCATCATCAGCATGGGTCTCATCACCTACGCACTCTGGGGCTTCAATGCGATGTATCCTGGATTTGCTGAAGGTTCCGCTGGCGTCTTCGCAATGGGTTCATGGTTCGACGTTCCTGCATCTGTCGACATGATGACCGCCGCATACGCTGACTACACATGGTATACAGACTTCATCTTCCAAGCGATGTTCGCCGCGACTGCCGCGACAATCGTTTCCGGTGCAGTCGCTGAACGCGTGAAGCTTTCCTCTTTCATGATCTTCGCAACCTTGCTTGTGATGTTCGCTTACCCAATCACTGGCTCATGGCAGTGGGGTGGAGGCTGGTTGGCTGCTCGTGGTTTCTACGACTTTGCAGGCTCCTCCCTTGTTCACGGCTTCGGCGGTTTCGCCGCCCTTGCTTGCGCAATCATCCTCGGACCACGCGCTGGCAAGTATGTTGACGGTCGCATCAAGCCAATCCTTGGCCACAGTATGCCACTTGCCACAATCGGCGTCTTCCTACTCTTCCTGGGTTGGTTCGGCTTCAATGGTGGTTCTGTTCTTAGCGCGGATCCTTACTTGGTATCACTAGTTTTCGTCACAACAGCCCTAGCTGCTGCAGGTGGCGCACTGGGCTCGATCCTCATCTCTTGGGTCTTCCTCAAGAAACCTGACCTCTCGATGGCGCTTAACGGCATCCTTGCTGGCCTTGTTGGCATCACAGCTGGTGCTGACTCAATCATGCCTGCATATGCGATCCTCACAGGTCTCATCGCTGGTGCCCTAGTAGTCTTCTCAATCATCTTCTTCGACAAGATTAAGATCGACGATCCAGTCGGCGCGATTTCCGTGCACGGTGTCTGCGGTATCTTCGGAACACTTGCAGTTGCACTCTTTAGTGACGCTGCCGGGTTCGGCATCCAACTTATCGGCACACTATCCATCGGTGCATTCGCCTTTATCTTCTCGTTGATCGTATTCGGCCTCTTGAAGGTCACTATCGGAGTCCGCGTATCCCCTGAAGAAGAGGCCGAAGGCCTTGATATCGGTGAACACGGTCAAGAAGCCTATCCTGACTTCGGATCTAGCTCACGCTAAGTTTCGTCTAGCCAATTAACAAATAAACCATAAATTACATTACTATGAAATTGGTAAAAGCAATAATCAAGCCCTTCAAACTCGAAGAGGTTAAAGAGGCTCTCGCAGATATCGGCATCGAAGGTATGACTGTAACAGAAGTTAAGGGATTCGGTCGCCAAAAAGGTCACACCGAAATCTATCGCGGCAGTGAATACACCGTCGATTTCCTTCCTAAAGTTATGATCGAAATCGTCGTCGACGATGCGGACGCTGAAAAGACGTCCGAAGCGATCGTCAAGGCAGCCAAAACTGGCAAGATCGGCGACGGCAAGGTCTTCATCATCCCAGTCGACAGCGCAATTCGTATCCGCACTGACGAGTCGGGCCCAGAAGCCCTCTAAGGCAAACTCAAGAGCATTCTCTATCAGCAAACGGCCATCCTTCGGGATGGCCGTTTTTTTGTTGTGCGTATAGAGAACGCGGGAACATCGAACGTTCAACATTGAGCATTGCTACGGCAGACCTCCATCGATGTTGAGCGTTCGACGTTCCCACGTTCTTCCTCGCCTCAACTCACATGCATCTTGCTCATGCCCTCAGCCAAAATCGAAAGTTCTGCTCATAAAAAAGAACTGGACGCTGCCCTCCCCTTCAGAATGCTATGCGCACCCTAAGAAAACGTCTTACTACTCAAACAACATACACAACTATGAAGAAACTACTCAGTCTAATCAGCTTCCTAGCTCTATTAATGATGCCGGGCATGTTATCCGCCCAGGAAGCCTCCAATGCAGTCACAGCAATCGCCGAGACAGCAGAAATCGCAGCCGAAGTAGCCACACTCAGCTCCGGAAACACCGCTTGGATGCTCACCGCGACCGTGCTCGTACTCTTTATGACGCTACCCGGCCTCGCCCTTTTCTACGGCGGCTTGGTGCGCGCGCAAAATCTACTTTCTGTATTGATGCACTGCTTCGCGATCGCCTGCTTAGCATCCGTCCTCTGGATCGCCGGCCTCTACAGCATCGCCTTCGCTGATGGTTGCGCGTGGGCAGGAGGCTTCGAACACTTCGGACTAAAGGGAATCACGGCTGCCAGCATGTCAGGCGACATTCCAGAGACAGTTTTCATCATGTTTCAAATGACCTTTGCGATCATTACACCAGGGCTGATCGTCGGTGCTTTTGTCGAGCGAATGAAGTTCAGCGCCATTCTACTCTTCTCCGCACTTTGGCTCATAGTCGTCTACGCACCAGTGACTCACTGGGTCTGGGGTGGCGGCTGGCTGATGGAGCGCGGCACAATCGATCTCGCCGGCGGTATCGTAGTTCACGCAACCGCAGGCATATCCGCCCTACTCCTCGCCAAATTTGTTGGCCCACGCGAAGGCTTCCCCAAGAAGCTACACGTACCACACAGCCCAGGCATGGTCATGATTGGCGCTTCAATGCTTTGGGTTGGCTGGTTTGGCTTCAACGCTGGCAGCCAACTTGCCGCCAACGAAGCTGCAGGCATGACAATGCTTGTCACTCATATATCTGCAGCAGTTGCCAGCTTGACCTGGATGACTATCGAATGGATTAAAACAGGTAAACCGGGCCTCGTCGGCATCGTCACCGGTATGGTTGCAGGCCTCGCCACAATCACACCTGCCTCTGGTAATGTCGGCCCAATTGGCGCGATCCTTCTCGGCTTCCTCGCCGGCGTCGTATGCTACTTCATGTGTGGCATCGTAAAGGGTAAGATGAAGATTGATGACTCGCTCGACGTTTTCGCCGTGCACGGCGTTGGCGGCATTATGGGCACGATCCTCGTTGCCGTCTTTGGCACTGCAGCCTTCGGCGGTACGGGTGTCGACGACATGGTCGGGCAACTCATCACTCAAGTCATCGCCCTCGCCGCAGTCATCGCATGGTCTGCCGTAGCGACAGTGATCATCGTATTAATCTGTAAATTTACCACCGGTCTACGCGTCAGTGAAGAAACTGAGTTCACTGGTCTCGACTCCGCTGAACACGGCGAAACCGCTTATCACTTCGAATAAGCCCACTAATTCTTAATACAGATTTCAGCAAACCATAGACATTTATAACCAATTAACACCTATTCAAACTATGAAACTCATTAAAGCTATCGTTAAGCCTTTCAAACTCGATGCCGTCAAAGAAGCACTCTCTGAGATCGGCGTCACTGGTTTGACCGCATCTGAAGTCAAAGGCTTCGGCCGTCAAAAAGGCCACACCGAGATCTATCGCGGCAGCGAATATACTGTGGACTTCCTGCCGAAAACAATGATTGAGACAGTCGTTGAAGACGAAGCCGTCGAAGCAGCAGTCGAGGCGATTGTTAAAGCCGCCAAGACTGGCAAGATCGGAGATGGTAAAGTCTTCGTCATTCCAGTCGAAAGCGCTGTACGTATTCGTACAGATGAGAAAGACGGCGAAGCACTCTAAGGGAAAAACCCAATTATTATCCGCAAACGGCCACCTTTAAAGGGTGGCCGTTTTTTTTTGAGCCAGCGCGCACATCGGAAAATCAAAAATCGTGGTATGCGAGCAGGCACCCCCTCTCTGACTATAAAAAAGTCCATCCCCATCGAAGCGCCATTAAATTTACGCCTTTTTCACAATTCAAACCTTCTTAAAAGTGGCATCAATTTTTCACGAAAAGAGAGCACATCTCCCGACAAAACCGCACCAGTAAAGGCCAACTCAATTTCACATCACTCACTGCATTTCAAAGCTCGCCCTCACAACTAGTCTTAAAGGACCAATCAGAAGCTTTGGCAGCTTAAGCTTGAATAGTATTCTTCAGAAATAATGAGGAGAAAGGAATACATAAAAATGAGCCAAACAGTTCATTTAATATTTATGTCAAGTGCCTCTATACCCCTTCCCGAAGCCCATAATAGACACGCACTCAGCTGGAGAAGTCATAACAAGACCTGTCAGCTAGCATCGCGGTAAGAGCAATAATCCTATGAGATCATATGCATATAGTCTATTCTTTCTAGGCAACGATGAAAAAGGATACATAGAACTACTTTGCAAAGACCTCAAGGAGACAAAATTTGAGTTTCACCACTTGAAGGCTGATATTAATGACCTACCCACTCAGCTGTCTTTCCTACAAGACCCAGTTTATATCATTACTGATCTAGACACGATCCAAGACTACGAGCCGTTGCTAACACTCCTGAATGCAAAATTCACAAATCCTACAACCATTGGAGTTGGCAGTATGTTTAAAATGGGGCCGCTACTGCGTGCATCTGCTTGCGGCGTCGACCATTTTGTAGATAAGACGCGTTCAAACCAGATTATTCTAAAGAATATAAAGCAGCACCTGCCAGTCGAGAAATCACCATCCCCCTCAGAGACTGAACAAAGAACTAACACAGCAAGCACCACCAGTAGGTATCATGCTCAGTTCTTAGCTGACGAATCTGAGGTAATGCAGCATTTCCTCAACAATGCTCACGAGAATAAAGGTGCAAATCAATGGATTATTGTTGGTAGCCCTGGAGCTGAATTTGAATTAGCAACCAACGAAATCGTTAATATTATCGGCAAAACGACCAGTGACTTATTCTACCCCGAGTTCCAAGGCCAGCAGATCCCAGACAGTTCGGTAGTATGCTACTCACCTACGCACACGTATGACCCGAGTAATCCACCAAGCCAATGCACTATTCGCAACATACATAATGCTGCATTCCAAAAGGAAAAACATGCCCACGCAGAATGGATCGTCATGCACTTGCCCGACCTACTGGTTCGCCCCTCCGATAAAGTTCAATACTTCAAACGTTGGATACACAAGATTCAGCAGATGAACAAAGCATGCTCAGAATTAAAATCACTCAGTGATGACCAAGTTCATGAGCTGCTATGTAATGATTCAATTACCTCTTTTAAAGCACTTTGGTATTGGATGGAGCAACAAGTGCTCAACGGCCACAAGGAAAGAGATACTCTTAACCTAAATAAAGTGACTAACGAGCACAGCTCCTGCGTCGTGCAAGCCATTCGCCAGAATTACGTAAAGTTAGTCGAGAGTGCTATCCCAGACGAAAGCCTAGGACACATACTCGAAGAACTTAAATTCACAAAACCCCTTAAAAATGAACAGCCCCACCCCGAGCAGCGGATCATCGAAAGCCAACCAAACTTAATCAGCTCGCCGCAAGCAGCGGGATAATACTCAAAACCAAATAACCATGATAGAACTTAGCCAAACCATACAGTCGCAACACGAGAACCTAGCGAAGCCAGTGCTTTCGTTTATCGGAGGAAATTTAGAAGACTATAACGAATTCGCACAAATCCTAGAGTCTGAATTCGAAATAAACATAATGCCCACCTCCGATGATTTGATAAATCACGCAGAGCAGATACAGCCTAAAGTAGTCATGCTAATCAACGAATCCTCCGAGGCATCCATACTTGAAGATATCAGTCGCTTGAAAAGCACACTGCCAGAGTGCCCGGTAATAATTTTCACAAATCAGATCAACCCATATATGTGGCACGAACTAATTAAGGCAGGCGTTCGTTACATTTTCCAAAGACCTACCAGCATTGTAAAAATATCAGACCTATGCAAACGCCTTTGCGATTTAGAGAGTGCTGTTCCACTAGCAGGCAACTCCGTATCCTTCCTAGTCGAAGAGACTCATCACTACGGACTCAAGTGGAAAACGGAACTCGGCGAAACGATCACAAACTTGATTTCAAATCTTCGCGACAAAACAAAGTCGTTTATGATCGAAAGCCCCTCCGGAGCTTTGCCAAAGAATACAATAAGCTCATTAGCACAAGCAGCAGATGAAACAGATTCAGACACTAATCAGCTACATTATGTAACTGATCTAGATTTGGCAACGAATCCGCAAAAAATTGATTCTCTACCTAAAAATCATCCTGGCAGAACGGACTCTCCAACTAGAATCATTGTGGGTTCAGAAAAGTCCATGGATACCCTCTTTAAAAAAGAAATCATCTCTGATGAAACCTACCATAGCCTTTGCATGAATAGCATCAAATTTCCTGCACTTTCCGAATGTGCAGAAGATTTACCTACACTTGTTCGCTGGTGGAGTTTAACCACACAACAAAACTCATCATACAATACCATCCGCATGAGTAAATGCGCAAGTGAATGGCTCATTGATTCAGCAGCTCAACACGACTGGAACTTTGTCTTCACCCTCATCGAAGAAGCGACCAAGGAAGCTATAAAACAAAAATCGGAAATCAGTAAAGAAGATCTTCTAGTCGTTAAGCGAAAACTCATATTTGGTGACAGTATTAATAACATTGAAGTTTTCCCACTCTACTTCGAAAAAATGACTAGTGACTATCAGAAAGCACTCACGTTACTCAAAAAGGAAAACCTAATACGGTATGCCTAATACCAAAAGGAGGCTCAGCTTCTCTGGAAATGGCGCTAGCCATATTGGGATGAAGCGAACAACCAACGAAGACCGCTACTTAGTCGATAATGAAAACTACATTTATGCTGTTGCCGACGGAATTGGCGGATTGCCACTTGGCGAAAAAGCAAGCGAATGCTCCATCAGAGTCTTACGCCGTGTAATCGCCGACGAAACCAGTGGCGTAAAAACACACCCAAGCGAGATAATAAAATCGATTCATCAAGCTGTTCGACAGATTTCTAGCTTAGTTTCGCCACAAATTGGAATGGGCACAACATTCACATATGTGCGAACCCTAGAAGACTCCTGCGAAATTGGACATGTTGGAGATAGCGCGG
The DNA here is from genome assembly GCA_035584435.1 of Egregia menziesii. NCBI lineage: Eukaryota > Phaeophyceae > Laminariales > Lessoniaceae > Egregia > Egregia menziesii. Next base: position 16,776 of record JAXCLT010010912.1, read on the forward strand.
CCTTCCTGATTACAAGTAATAGCATCGCGCGCATCACAATCGATCACGTAACGACAGCTCCACAAGTCAAAGTAACCGCTCAAAACGGCCTTGACACAGCAAAGACTCATATCTTTGAGCGAAAAACGCTCTCTCGCTTCATCGGTCAACCAGACCCCCTTGAGCCCGGTGTTTTTCACCTCCAGCCAAACATCGGCGATCGAGTCCTAATTTGCAGTGATGGCATCTGTGGCCCGATTTCAGAAGACGAAATTTACCGCATAAGCAAAGCTCAACCAAAACCTGAAGGTTTTGCAAATGCCCTGATTCAAACAGCAAATAATCGATGCGCTTTCGATAATGCAACTGCGGTTGTAATCTGCTGTAATGAGCCTTAGGTCACTCGGCAGATCCTTCGAAAAGGCCGACGAGTCATTCACGCCATCCGAAGCTCAATTAAAGAGATCAGAATCGATCCGAAGACTACGATTCAGTTTACTGATCGACTAAAGCCAGAGAAACTCTCCCCCCTTAGTCATTCCATCTACTCACCTGTCACGTAACCATCTGACACTTCAAAGCTGAGCCTCCCCTAGCCTTAAAGGACTAGTTAGCAAATTTGGCATCTTAAATTTAAAATATATTATACTGGTTATTCAGTTATGAAAGAACCTGCTGGGACGAGCTAGATAGTACTCTAGAATTGCTAATCTAATAACAAAAATTAAATAACATTAATTAACCAATTATTAAAACAAACGTTTTAATAATTAGTTAACTCAACTTGTAAATGTAAATAATTTTGAAAATTTATAGCTTAAAAAAAAACTGTTTGAAAAAACGAATAAGGAGTAACACCTATATTGAATGTGAGGATAACCATACAATTTCCATTAAAAGAAGGCAGCTATAACAAACTGATTTCAACTTGTGATGGTTCATCTAATATAGCTTTCAACAACATTGTTTCTGCAACCACCAAACACTATTTCGAACAAATCAACTTCATTGTTCCCAGCAACAACTATACGGAGAAACAATTTCAAAAAGTGTGGAATGTCGCGCACCAAGAGAAGTTACCTACACCGCTTAAAGCTAGAGAAATAGGGACATCATCAGACCCAGACTACGAGCATTTGCAAGCACCCACAGAAACATGCTTAAACGGATCACCCAAAAGCCGAGTTGAAGATCAAATCCACACGCTGTGTATCCAACTACCAATTACACGACTCAGTCCGGGATTCAAATCCTGCCGACAGTCCTATTTAATGCCAGACGATTCAGGAAGCTGCCTGCACCAAGACAGGGAACACTGCGAAGAACAAGTAAGCGGAAGTCATTGCGAGGACTGCCCTTACTGCATTTCGATGACTCAGTTGCAGCACCAAAAACTACTGAATGAGGTTCGGGTAAAAACAGTCGGACAGCAGGCGACGTTAATCCATTTATAACCAAGAACTTACGCCCACTTCACATTTCCTAGCATTTGCATATCAGAAAACACAATTAGCACCTCAAATCCAAAGTGAAGACCAGTAAAACAAGCGATCCAGATCAAAACAGTTCCCACTTCCGCGAGCTGTGTCGCACGAAAGCTTTAACGCGGGATATCGAGAACTTGAAACGTCACACAGGAATACAGTCTAACAGTTAAATGAAAATCGAAGAACTAATGCCGAGTCGATACAAGATCGGCCCATTGCTTTCTAATTCAGGGCAAAGCCGTGTATTCGATTCAACTGATCTCTTAACAGGTGAACGTGTTGCAGTTAAATACATCGAACGCAAACAAGGCACAATATCGGCAGGCCTAAAAGAAATCTCGGCGCTGTTTACTATTAACCATCCCAATATCCTCCCATGCATCGATTTCCATTACTTGGAGAACGGCTCATGCATCATTGTTAACGAATTCCAGAGTGGAGGTTCCCTTCGAGACTATCTCGGTGAAGGGAAAGTAGTCCCTTCAGAAATCTGGGAAAAATGTGCACATGACATACTGAAAGGCCTAAGGCACTTACATAACAAAAATCTTATACATAGAGATCTAAAGCCTGAGAATATCTTAATCGAAAACCCTCCCAACGACGACTTACCTCATTTCAAAATTGCAGACTTCGGGCTTGCTCAACACAACAAGGAAGCATTGCGCGGAGGTCGCACAAGCTGCGGGTCCCCTGCTTACATGGCACCCGAGGCCTACAACGGCAGCACGTCTCCTAGCAGTGATTTGTATTCACTAGGCGTGATCCTCTTCGAAATGACAACCGCGTGCCGGCCATTCAATGATAGTATCCAGACGCTTGCGAAAGCACATGCAAGTGAAGCACCCGACTTAAATCTGATCCAAACTAAAGGGGTCGCTCCCTTCATTGGGCAGCTGCTAGAAAAACACATAGACCATCGGTTTAAATCAGCCGACCATGCTTTGCAGGTATTGGCATCGTGTATGGGCTCGCTGCTGCACCAAGCAAATCGGTCTTCAATATGATAACTAAGCTTTGTAACGAGAACCTACTGGATACTACGAAATGGTTAGGCTTTTACGCCTATTTTCCGGACAACGTCGCACTCACTGAGGATGAAAAAGAAATAATCCTGCAAAGTTTAAACAAAGTCCCGAACGGAAAGTTAAATAAAAAAACATAAATTCAATGAGTATCGCTGCACCAATTCAACGTGATAAAAAAGCTCTCTTCGCTGAGATAGTCGAGCAGACTGCTTCGAAGTATGGCGATTTCCAGCCTATCTATGTAAGTGATCATTTTGCACAAAATAGAAAAGGTAACATTCAGTTCAATTCACATTTCTATACCTCTGAAATCGGTGACCTGCGCTCGGTGCACGTTTATGGTCCAAGGATAGAAATTATAAACATATTCTTCTTTCCAGAATCAACTTTCGCACTTCCTATTTTCGCCATGGAATTCGTGATATTTGGAGACAAACCGGTTGTCGCGGCAATAGATATAAAATCATCCAACCCTCAGCAAAAAAAATATCCAACTTGGAATGACTTTTTCGATAAAGCGCACAACTATCACCCATGTTTAACAGCAGGCACTGAATCTATAGAATCGCATCTAGAACGTCGCTCAGACAATGAATTCTTCCTACGCCCAAAAACATTAGAGGAGATGTATCAATGTATTAAACTACACTATAAAGTTTGGCATCAATTATGCGCAGCATTTAATGACACTGAGAAAATTGATTCGACTGAAGTTATATTGAAACACCGACAAACCATACAAGACTACAAACGGCACCACCGATTAAACAGTCACGGGCTGCCATTTCTAAACACATGTTTCGGCACAACGTAGACGAATACGTTCTTAAAAAACTACCTTTTTAAATGATGTTAAATTCCATACTAGAGCATGTCATCCTTCAAGATGGAGTCGCTACTCACATATCAGGCACAAAGGCCGATGCGGAGCTTACACCACCGCTAGTATCGATTGCATCAAAAACGGCAACTGCATTTTGTAAGGCCGCAGGTATCGGTGAGTTCGATGCTGTCAGCGGTTTTGATAGTCGTGGTGGCTTTGTAATCCAACACGATGATGTAAAAGACGAACTGATGCGCACAGATGCCTGCGCTGGCTGGAATATTCGACACGACCCACATTGCTTAGAATACCAAGATATCGTAAGTCAACAATTCTACAAGCAGTTCAAAGACCCAGCCGATGTCGAGAATAGTTCACTACATCTGCCATTGGCACATCTAATACAAACAATTCACCAAACGATGGGGTTTCAACTCCTAGCATTACGTCACAAATCAGGCCAGTGGATTGACCCAACTAATGCAAAATCAAAGTCAAAGCATAACAAAATATGCACGGCTTATTATACATTAGCACGTATTCTATATTCGCAAGATCTTCCTACGTCTCGCCTCTTCATCAAAGCCTCTAATGGATACGCACTCAGCTGGAGAAGCCATGACAAGACCTGTGGATTGGCCTTATGGAACGGCTGTGATGACACTCAACTAACACGCCACACCGAGATTATTGACGGCATGGTGCTCGCTTTTACAAATTAATCACAAGTGCAACAGTCCGACTTTATTAGCTTGCACCAAATAGCTCATCTAAATAAAGTTAGATAAATTAATTAGGAACTAGAATTTAATTACTTAAGCCAGTGGTTTACTGCGCGGAGCGAGAGCGCCAATGGACTTCCAGAGGGAATCTCCAAAGCCCGAAAGGGCCAAACAAAAGGCAACTATACTGAGGGCACGACACTAGGCAGAGTCCTAAGGCCAACTACTCAGAAGCAAAATGGTGTTATTTCATTTCTAAAAAATGGTGTGCAGATTTGCATTGTTATCGGAACTAGTATTAGCACTTAATAAGCGTCACGACAATGAAACACCCTAGAAACGAAATGATCCATTTAACCGCGCTAATGACTATTGGTCTTATTCTACCAATATTAGCATACGGAGATGATGAATTGCCTGAGCTAGCCCCGCTGATGGTAACAGGTAGTCATTTGTCTACGTCCTACGACACAGCTCCCCTCACCTACATCGATGACTCTCTATTAGAACTCTGGGGCAGCACTCCGATCGAAAGCCTACGAAAACAAACTTTCTCCTATGGAACGACCAATACAGAGAATGAAAGTAACAGTGGCTCCGGTTCCGCTGGAGCAAACATCCGCGGCTTAGGTAATTTATCAACCCTAACACTGATCAATGGAAGACGCGCTGGGGGCAACAGTGCCATAGGCTTTCAGCATGGTGGTTTTGCCGACCTCAATCTAATCCCGTCCGCAGCCATTAAGGAAGTCCAAGTGGCTACAGATGGCACCAGTGTCGCATATGGATCGGATGCCATCGCTGGCACCGTTAATATTCTGCTACATGAAGAATACAAAGGTAACCGAATAAACTCCAGCTATAGTGATACGAGCGATGGCGATGCTTCGGAGAAAACTTTCTCATTCCTGACCGGCCAAGATCTGAACGAATCAACCCACCTGATTTTACTTGGTAGTTGGTATCAAAGAAACTCCCTTCTAGCACGTGACCGTAGCATCTCGGAGGATACTGACCGTCGAGATCAGGGTGGACAAAACCAAGGTAGCCCGACTTACCCCGGGCGCATAAACCTAAATGGCACTGAGTATGTCTTAAAAGAAGGTATTTCAGCACCTGATAGTATAGCTGACTACCGCCTATTGGATGAAGAAAACGACCTCTACAACTTCAGCGAAGAAGCGATAGCGATTCCTGAAGTTGAACGCAGTAGCTTCATGGCCAATATTAGTCACGAGATAAGTGACTCCCTTCAAGTTCGAGGAGAGCTTCTCTATACCGAAAGTGAATTTAAGAACGGCCTCGCACCTGCCCCATGGTTCGGCGGCTCATTTCCTTTCGCAGGCTTGGCCTTCCCCGTCAATGCAGCAATCCTTAACGCGGCAAAAAACAGTCCACATCTCCCTGCTGGTATCAACTCAGACGACCTCAATCAAATCAACTATCGCAGCTTTGAACTTGGCAACCTGGAGATCGATCAAAGAAAGTCTGCAGTACGAGGACTGGTGGGCTTAAGCGGCTATATCGGAAAGTGGGAATGGGAAACGGCAGCTCTCTATATACAAACAGAACTCGATGCTCACTATTCAGGAATCGCCGACGCAGTGGCGGTAGCCGACTTGATCACCTCCGGGGCATTTAACCCATTCGCTGCAGAAAATACTTCTGGCCTAGGATATGACAACGCCGCGGCACTATCCACCGCCGAGCGCAAGCCCACAAATCATTATAAGGAAGCACTCTGGAGCTATGATATAAAAGCCAATGCTCCAATTTTCGAGCTTCCCAGTGGATCAGTTCTACTCGCTACGGGCCTCGAATTCCGCAAAGAAACTGTTGATGCCGAGATTGACCCTCTTTTTGAATCTAGCACAAATTTGGGAGGATCCAGAGAAAGCTCCTTTTCCGCTGAACGCGAAGTGAGCTCTTTTTTCGCCGAAACCTTGATTCCGCTATTTTCCAATGAACATCAACAACTAGACTTAAGCCTGTCTGCACGCTATGAGAACTATCAGGACGAGCCCACTGACGGTAGCAATAATGATTCCAATAAATATGAGGCGATTGTCTATAAGGCCGCAATTATTTACCAACCACATGAAGCCATTCAACTACGCGCCGCTTATGGCACATCCTTCCGAGCACCAACTCTAACCGAAAGCTATGGGGGAGACCTCTCAGCATCGCCGATCTACAATGATCCACTCGGTTTCACACCAAGTAGTAAACGTGTGGATACGATTATCAGTGGGAACCCTGACCTCGACCCCGAAGTCGCCACGAACCTCAATATTGGCATCGTATTCGAACCTAACAAAATTCGTGGATGGCGCCTATCCTTAGACTATTACAGAATCAAAACAACAGACGTCATAGCCAATGGCGCACAGTATTTTGTCGATCAAGCAGCTCAAGGCAACGACATCGGAAGTGCATTTGTGATACGCGACACAAGTAGTAATGCCCTAAACGGGGTCTTTGCGAACTGGTTCAATGCTGCAGAATCAATTACAGATGGGATCGACTACAAGCTCAGCTACAAAGAGCCCACAAAGACCGGACTTTGGCAAGCTAGCCTCGGCATCAATCAAGTACTGACTTATAAGCTGAAAGCTTCGGATGACTCCTCTTACGAATCCTACCTCGGAAAGCTAGTCGATCCACGCGCGGCAGGAGGTAACGTTATCGGACGCGGCTCTATACCACAATACAAGGGATACTTTGAGCTGATTTGGCGGCATGAAGGACTCACGCTCGGAGGCACGCTTAACTACATACATTCCCTTGATGACAATGCCACGTTCACCAACGACGGGAAATCACGAAAAATCGACTCATGGACGACACTCGACCTTGTCGCTAGTTATACTTGGGCCCCAACAGCTAGCGTGTGGCTCAGTAACACTACACTGACCTTAGGAATCGATAATGTAATCGACACAGCACCTCCATTTGCTGCCGGCGCATTTGCAGATGGTTACGACGCTTCACTCTACAACTTAGAAGGCCGACGATTCAGAATTGGCTTGAGCAGAGAATTTTAAATTCAAGCGATTTCCGACTTCCCTCCAGTAGAAATAACAAATCCACAATCGATTTGTTTAAATACATACTGTGCTATTTGATATATAGCGTTTTAAACCAATCATTTTGGTTAAAAAATCAAGAAACTGGCCCAATACATTTTTTATAAATACCCTACTACTTATAAAAAATTCAAAAGAGGACTCCATCAATAAGTCTAGCACGTAATCACCTATTTCACTTGAACCAGTTTCTTGTTAAGTGTTAGCAAATGAATATAGTATTAAGTTTCAACTACACTCTTCGAATGAAAGACACATTACAGTTTTACTGCTCCAAGCATGCTTAAAAATACGTAAAATTACTCAAGAATGGTGTTAAAAGACCAATTTGATCACGGCAGTCAAAAAAACAAAGCCGATTCCCATTACAATCTGCTCCGAGGCTATAACTTATAACGACTCTTCACTCCAGTCCAAACCACCCTTATGCTTTGTAATTCCCTTATCCAAAGCATAGTGAAGAAGACTGGACTCATTCTTTAAATTAAGCTTATGCATCGCGTTATGGCGATGCCGACGAACCGTAAATTTACTTAATCCAAGTTCCTCGGCAATTTGCTCATGCGATTTACGCTGCGCAATGGCTCGAATGACTTGAAGCTCACGATTCGAGAGCACCTTGAAGTAAGCATCAGGATCTTTCCCTAGCTGATCCATCGCGATACGTGCCTCTGGTGAATAATAAATGCGACCGTCGAATACTTCACGAAACGCAATATCCAAAATTTCGCGGGACATTTCCTTTTTCCAAATAAATCCAAGAATGCCGCATCGACTAATCTGACGAACTGTAAAGTCATCACATTCACTGGAAAGCGCTAAGATCCGATGCCCTCTCCCTTCCTCTAGTATTCGCTGCGCCAATTTGATCCCATCAAGTTTAGGAAGGATTAAATCGGTTACGATAAACTCAAATGTATGCTTTTGAAAAAGCTCCCAACCCTCTTCACCATCTTTCGCCTGTATCACCTCGTCAAAATTAAATGCTTCAGTCAACACGCTAGCGAGGTACTCTCGGGCGAAATCTTCATCTTCTACGACTAATACTCTCATGAAATAAAGATAAAGATCAGGGAAGGCCAAGCATGCAAGCTATCTACCAAAAGAAATAGTCCTCAACATCTGTAAGGTATTGACGACTTGGTGGCTTGAAAACGGTGCGCCAGACACTCGCATAGGAATCCCAAGGCCCAACCACAGCAGAGTCGAACAAGACCTTAAGGCGAGGCGCACTTGAGCTCACGTGCTTCCCTAGGCGTTCAAGGAACAGCGCCATTCCCTCCTCTTTAGAAAAATAATTGATTCGTCGCTCGAAGACATCGCCCAATTTACCAGCAGACAAAGGCGTTGAAAGCTCCGACAGCTGCTTCAATAAGCTTTGAATTCGGCCTAACTCAACTAAAGCTCGTTTAGCAGCATGTTTAACCGTATCCCCAGCCCCAAATGCATAGGACTGCCCATGATCTGTCATCGACCAGAGGACCACGACCACGTGCGAACTAAATGGATTCTTAATCGCAATCGCAGAGACCCCGGGCCGAGGATCTTCAATACACCGATGCCCCAACAGGCCTTCCCACCAACAAATCAAGCAATGACGCTCGATCGACTCTCGGTAGGCGAATCTACGCGCTTGCCGCCGAAATAGTCCAGGATACGCAGCAAATCCAGTCGAGCTACCATCCAAATCAATTCCACCAAGCCCAGCATCCATTTGTTCAAGGCAATAACAGACTGCCCAACGCTCCATCACCTCCGAGATCGCCATAAAACACGCAATCTGAGCTGAAGAATGGCACCCCGCCCCATCAGGTTGATCAGTTGCCCTCAACTCAAGATACTGAGGATCAATGATGCCCTCCTCCAAATAAGCCACCGCATGCACGCACCGTTCACCGAACACATCATAAGATGCATGCTCCATTCGGGCAATTGGCCCGCCATCTAAGGCCATGACTTTCGAGTAACGTGTCGGCGCAAGATTTAACATACTAGACTCACTGGAAGGCCATAATTCATACCCACTTCAAACTTCTTAGCATCATAAAAAAAGAAAGTGCCTAAATCACAACTTGTCACCAAGTTGATTTAGGCACTGATGTGGTAACAAATCGACTACACTAAAGACGACTCGGCATGCAAGAAGGCATCGCCGCATTCACACTTGTCTTGGCCTCAGACTTGCAAAGCACTTGATCAACATGCGCTGACTTCTGGTGCATTCCTAAGTTGAGAAATAGGGTACTTAGTAATGTTTTCATTTTATATATATTTAATATTCTGTACTGACTTCATTGACAGCACTCTTAAAAAGATACCTGCCTCGAATCTAAAGGAAATACCCCGTACTAGTCCTTTTGCACCAATTTTGATAAGTAAATGAAATTTACAAAAATTCGGCTTCGCTCAAAAAACTTATTGAAGCAGGTGATCATGTGGTCATTCGCAATGATATGTTGCCATATGGCTTTCGCACTAGATGAGAACTCTACGCAGGCAAATCTACTCTATACTGCCCACACATCTGAGGATCATGGTGGCGGGGCGATTTCCACATCAATCGCTGAAGACCGAGACGGCAGCCTATTTATAACGAACGAATCAGGCCTACTCAAATTCGACGGATACAATTGGCATCAGATGCCATCGACAGGCCAAACAAACTATCTCATTTCAGTCGCAATCGACCGAAACAACCGGGTATGGATATCCGGCCTGAATTCTATTGGCTATTATACGTTAAACAACGATGGAGATTATGATTATTTAGATCTCACCCATACCATTAACGATCAATTAGATTATCCAGAATTAGGAACGTTCTGGAAGATATACGCACAGAACGATGACATATACCTCATAACAACAGAGTCTGTGCTGCGATGGGATGGCACACTCTGGAGACGCTGGCATTTTGACGAAGAAAGAAGGATTCTTCCAAGCTGGATAGATAATAAACTATATGTGCATGCTCGGGGAACCGGTCTCTTTCGTTTAGATGACGATTTCACGTTAATCGCCAAAGATACGCCTGCCGTCGCCTCTGGCATAATTTCGATCATAGAGAATACCGACGATGGCTTACTCTGCGCCACATTATCCAACGGATTCTATCTCCTAAAAGACCGCAACTTCATTTCTGCCGATATAAAATGGAAAGCCTCACAGATCCTGTATGCGAATCTACTTCAGAACGGGTTGATCGCAGTAAGCACGGCACAAGATGGGATCCTAATAGTAGATAAATCAGGAAAGCTCATTGGCCAAACGCGCCACGACAATAATTCAGTCTACTACTCACTCGAACACAGCTCCAGTTCAATTTGGGCAGCGACGACTAGTACGATCATCGAGATACCGAACCCAGCGTTGTCTTGTTATCCCGATAAATCACTCGACATCGTCGAACATCAGGAAGAGCTATACTACACTAGTGGAAATGCGCTGAAACAAATCGACAAGAGGACAGGAGCGGACTGGTCTCCCAAAGTCATCGTTCAAGGAGACGACATATGGGACTTACATTCAACAACACGCGATTTACTATATGGTGACTCACAAGCTCTCGGAGTCATCCAACCTCAGAGCGAAAACTACAAAATCTCCTCGCCCCGACATGTTGGCTATTTATTTGAAAGCACATCCGATAAATCACTAATCTACACAAACGATATACCTAAAGTGAGCCGATGGCATCTTACCACGTCTGGCTGGGAATACCTCGATTCGCTGAATGACTTCAATGCGGGAGCGCTTTCACTAGTTGAGCTACCGAATTCCAAGCTACTGATCTCTACTGAAAACAGTCCATTGCTTCTAGTCGATTGGCAGGCCATTCAAACAATCACCAAACTGGGAGAATCCCACGGGCTACCTGATAAGTTCATTTGGGCATACTGCCTACGCTCAAATGAACATGTCGTTGCAATAACCGACAAAGGGCTATTCTCCTACGACAAAGAGACGGAGCTCTTTCACTATGATTCAGCACTTGGTAACAATTTAGGCACGGACGCTTACGCACTCGAAAGTTGCCCGGATGCAAACGGCGACGGCTGGATATTACATATATCTATACCAGGACAAAAAAACCAAATTGGAAACTTGATGATCGATCCTGAAGGGCAGTTCCGTTGGATCCCCTTTCAATTACCATCAGCTAGCGTCGCGGGAAAAGTGGAATCCCTATTTCATCAAAGAACAATGGAATCCAACGAAATACTTTGGGTAGGTGGGAGTAATAAACTACTACGCTATGATCTCAAAATATTACCATCCCATCCCGCACCCAGAACACGATTGACCTCGATTTCAGAGCAAGAAACCAACCAAGTCTATTTCAATGGCACTGGCAGCCCCATTGAAAACCTAACGTGGGAGTACCCACAAAAAGGATTAATCGTTGAATTCGTAGCACCACCTTCCCCGATCCGTGTCGAAGCGTATCAAACTAGACTGGTCGGCTTCAATAGCAGCTGGACTAAGCCAAACAATGCAACTTATCGCGAGTTCACGAATCTACCACACGGCGACTACACCTTTCAAGTCCAAGCAATCGACGAGTTTGGAAGAACAGGAGACATTGCCGACTTCAGCTTCACGATACGCACACCTTGGTACCTGACACCTGTTGCCTACTTTGGCTACGCCCTAGCAGCCATTGCCATACTATTTCTATCGAACTATTGGAGAAACCGCACGCTGCGTATTCACAACGAAGAATTAGAGTCTTTAGTTAACACAAGAACGCATGAGCTTGAAGAACAAAAGTTAAAGTTGATTCGAGCCAATCGCGCGAAGCAGAACTTCCTAGCAAGCATGAGTCACGAGATACGTAACCCGCTCAACGGCATCGTAGGCATTGCACAGCTACTACATAGTAAAGAGAAAAAACAGGGTCAACAATCCGAACAAATCACCCACCTCAACACATGCAGTAGGCACCTTCACCAACTGATTAGCCAAACACTCGATTACTCCAGCCTGGAAGCTGGGAAGATCAGAGCTCGAACAGAGTCATTTGATCCATCGGCTTTACTAGACGAAGTCATTCAAATACAAGCTGAGATGGCCCAAGCGAAAGGAATTGAGCTCACCTTAGAGCAGCCTGCCATCGAATATCAATGGAAGGGAGATCCCGTGTTCCTCCGCCAGATCCTCATCAACTTAATCTCGAATGGAATCAAATACACGCCGGCTGGATCGGTCAAACTGTCACTAACTTACCAAAAGAGAGAAGACTCTGTAGAGTCATGTTTCGAAGTCACCGATACTGGGCCGGGCATACCTAAGGACAAACAAACTTTGATCTTCGAACAGTTCACACGCCTCCCAGAAAGTGAAAAGAGCCAGATCCCAGGAACCGGACTAGGTTTAGCGATCTCATCCGAAATGGCGCAGTTAATGGGCGGCAAGCTCGAGCTCGATGGGGACTATCAAGGTGGATCTCGATTTTTACTGTCCGTAGAATTTGGTATCGATCGCTTTTCTTTCTCCAAAGAGAAAGCGACCGATTCAAAAGACTTACACGCTCTTCAGGGTAAGCGTGTCCTCATCGTCGACGACATGGATTTCAACCGCTATGTAAGTGTCGAAGTGCTACTTAGCATGGGAGCCGAAATCGATCAGGCCGAAAACGGTCTGGTTGCCCTAGAGATGCTACAAAAAACTACTTACGACATCGCAATCCTAGACATTAATATGCCAAAGATGAGTGGACCTGAGGCAGTCGAACGCTTCTTATAACTCGATAATAATGAACCAGCACCTGAATTTATTGCGCTGAGCGCCTACAACACTCCGGAAATGGAGGAAAAGTGTATTGCTGCTGGATTCAAGCACTTTATAGAGAAACCATTAGCCCCTAGGAAACTAGAGCAATTACTTAAACGACATCACAGTAAACCGGTTCCACTCGATGACTCGAAAACAAGCCTACTGAGTTACCTCTCAAAAAATGGCAGTAAGTCCTTCGAAACTCTCTATCAGGATTACAAGCGATCCTTCAAACAGGAGTTGAAAAACCTTCAACTCGCATTAATTCAGGATAATAGTAAGCAGCAAAAGGACGTCATCCACAAACTATTAGGACTCTGCCGAGTGAACAATGATGACAAGATCAGCGAACTAACAGATACCCTCTCGGCTCAATCGAAACAGGGAGCCTCCAAAGAAGACATCGTCTCACTGATCAAACAGCTAAGCACTCAGCTGGACCAAGAGCCTAAGAATTAATAGCGACCCAAATTGCAATGACCTTTCTTCCGTCACCTTATCCTTAAAAAAGGAGGCAGGAGTTATCCCAAGGGACGTTTGCTAAAGCTGCACGCTACGTATTTTCAGGTTTGAATATCATTAAAAAAATCGCCTGCACGAACATCGATGGAGATCTCCATGAGATGACCTAGCCATGTTCGTGCTGGCTATCATTTTCTAATTCACAATTGGATGTTCAAAGTTAGACGTTGAACGTTCCCTCAACTTGCGAATTAAGGATTCGCAAACATTTACAGATACAGCCTACTAGTTCTCTCAGACTTATCCAATCACAGCTACGCCCTACTGACCAAACAGTTTTTTCAGCAGATCCGTCGACCGTGCCAATGGGTTTTCACGAATCGATTTTTCTTCGGCAGCCATCGCAGTGAAGAGCGCATCCAATGCTTTCTCATTTACATAATTATCTAAATCCAAATCGCTCGCACCAATGCCAGTGAAGGACTGGAACTTAGAAAACAAACCACCGCCGGATGCCGGCAACGCTGCGTGGATTTTTTTATACGAACTGGTCGCCCCCGTCGAATCAGTGGCTTTGGCAATCAACGGCAAAGTACGCTTGGCAAGTTGCCCCCGAGAGCGCTTTTCAAGGAAACGGGTAATGGCATCGTCCTCCCCTTTCCACAGTTCATTCAGATCGTCTAGGGTCAGGCTCTCAATCGTGCTCTTCACCACACTTGGTGCTGTCGCAACCCCTGCTTCTGCTGCACGGTTTAATGTCATTTGAAAGTCATCAAGTAAGTCTTCGCGATTCACTAGGCTGAGCGGTTTGCGTAGGCTTTCCACCGTCTTTGGCAGTGGTATACGGTAAAGGTCCGAACTCGTAAAGCCACCCTGCTTGCTCAGATCGGTCAGTGCACGCTCAGCAGATACCGCGAGTGCCTCGCGTAATGCCTTTGCCAATTCTTCTGCACTTCCAAATGCAGACTCTGTAAGCGCATCTGACTTGGAAGACTTATTGAAAATCGAGAGTGCTTTATTCCCCCAGTCACCGATACCGGCGTGGGTGACGGTTACAAGACATAGGGAAGTAATGATTGGTAGTAAGCGGTTCATAAAGCGTGATAGTGTGGATTTCATATGGGAAAGCTACAGTTAAACCTATCACCTAAGAGCGAAAATGGCTCTCGCGTATGAGTAGAATTCTATACCAATTCGGGAGCGTCGGCCTCCGTCCCAACAATTCAGTCCACTTGATTGCTAAATTGGAGATACAGTGCAGACACGGAGGCCCTGTATAACACAAAAAGGCCCGTCTCATACGAGACGGGCCTTTGTTTAATTGTTTGCTAATCGCTTAGCTGGCTTCTTCACCTTCGCCGACTGCTTCAGCTGGAGCTTCTTCAGTCGTCGCTGCTGCTTCTTCAGGAGCAGGTTCTACTGGAGCTTCAGTGCTGAGCTCTGGTGCTGGCAAGGCCACACCTTCGATACGCTCGGCTGCTTCCTCTGGAGAAAGCTTTTCCATTTCGGCACCGAGGGTGTCGATACGGAGATTGCGATAGACTGGAAGACCTGTGCCCGCAGGGATCAAGTGCCCCATGATGACGTTTTCCTTGAAGCCCTTAAGCATGTCAACCTTGCCCAATGTAGAGGCGTCGGTGAGGACACGTGTGGTTTCTTGGAAGGACGCTGCGGAGATGAAGGACTCAGTCTCAAGCGAGGACTTCGTAATACCGAGAAGAACGGGCTCACCTTCAGCTGGCTTACCACCGGCTTCGTCAAGGTAGTCGTTTGCAGACATGAACTCAAAGCGATCAACTTGCTCACCCCAGAAGAAATCGGAGTCACCTGGATCGGTGATACGGACCTTCTTGAGCATTTGCGAGATGATAACCTCAATGTGCTTGTCGTTAATCGTCACACCTTGGAGACGGTAAACCTTCTGAATCTCAGAGATCAAGTAGTCTTGAACAGCCGATGGTCCGAGAATTTCCAACACTTCGTGCGGATCAGCGCCACCGTCAGTGAGGTGCTGGCCCTTGTGGACCAAGTCGCCGACTTGAACAGTGAGTTGCTTACCGTGTGGGATGAGGTGTGCTTCTTCGTCGCCAGTTTCTGAATCAGTGACGAGGAGCTTCTTCTTACCACGAACTGTGCCGTCGAAAGAGACGATACCATCGATCTTAGCCATTTCTGCGGCTTCCTTCGGACGACGTGCTTCGAAGAGCTCAGCGACACGTGGAAGACCACCAGTAATGTCCTGCGTCTTAGACGCCTGACGTGGTGTTTTCGCAAGCATGGAGCCTGGAGCGATTTCGTCGTCTTCATTCACCGAAACCTGCGCACCGGTTGGAATTGCATAGGTCGCGATGATCTTACCGGAATCGTCGTGGATCTCAACTTGAGGATTCAAGTCTTCCTTGTGCTCGATAACAACAGTCGCGATACGGCCAGTGGATTCGTCAAGCTCACGCTTAACTGTCACACCAGGAATCATATCATTGAAGCCGATACGACCAGCCTTCTCGGAAAGAATTGGAATATTGTGCGGATCCCACATTGCGAGGATGTCGCCCTTACCAATCGAACCACCATCATCAACTGTCAGCACAGAACCAACAACGATCTTGTAGATTTCGACTTCACGATCTTCTTCGTCAACGATTTGAACCGAACCAGTCTTATTGAGAACGATGTTTGCACCGTCCGCAGTTTGAACGATACGGAGACCACGGTAATTAACCTTACCACCGACACGGACTTTAATTTCTGGATTCTTAAGCACACCACTCGCAATACCACCAATGTGGAATGTTCGCATTGTAAGCTGAGTGCCCGGCTCACCAATCGACTGAGCGGCGATGATACCAACTGCAGAACCACGCTCAACCATGGCGCTGGTCGCCGGATTGATACCGTATTCAAGTGCAGTAATACCAACCTTCTTGCGTGTAGTCAGCGAGGAAAGGACCTTCACACGCTCAACACCAACTTCGTCGATCTGATCAGCAATTTCTTGTGTGATCAGCTCGCCATTCTTGACGATAAATTCATCCGGATTGAGTGGATTCTTGACGTCATTGGAAGAGCAACGGCCGACAATACGGTCGTTAAGGGAAACGATTTCATCGTCACCTTCGTAGATCGCATACTTCCAAACACCGTCACGATTGCCATCATCCTTCTCTTCGATGATGCAATCCATCGCAACGTCACAGAGCTTACGCGTAAGGTAACCAGCATCCGCGGTCTTAAGCGCGGTATCGGCAAGTCCCTTACGAGCACCGTGAGTCGAGATGAAGTATTCGAGAACGGATAGACCTTCGCGGAACGAAGAGAGAATCGGACGTTCGATAATTTCACCGGATGGCTTGGCCATCAAACCACGAGTTCCGCAAAGCTGACGAACTTGTTGTTTGTTACCACGAGCACCGGAGTCCATCATCAAGTAAACAGGATTGATCGCATCAGCGTTGCCGCCGTTGGTCTTCAATTCCTCGAATACCGCCTTAGCGATTTCATCGGTGCAACCTGTCCAGATATCAATGATCTTATTGTAACGCTCACCTTCGGTGATGATACCCTTCTTGTATTGAGCCTCGACTTCGTCGATTTTCTTACGTGAAGCCTTAACAATCTTCGGCTTGGTCGGCGGAATGATCATATCATCGATACCGATCGAAACACCTGCCTTGGTTGCAATCTTAAAGCCAGTATCCTTGAGCTTATCAAGAGTGACAACTGTGCGTGCACGGCCAACTGTCTTGTAAGTCTCGAGAATAATATCACCCAACTTGCTTTTCGGCACAGGGAAATTGATAAATCCAAGTTCAGCAGGCCAAATCGTGTTGAAGATAACACGACCGACTGTAGTGCGGATGACCTTCTTCTCAGTATTACCATAGACAGTTGAGTCTTTTTGGAAATCCGGGTTGATGAAGTTAATCCAATCATGAACGTTCAATGCGCCATCAACAACAGCTGTTTCCAACTCGTCGGCGTCGACAAGCATTGGCAAACGCACATTCTTGTCGTAGGCCTTTGGTGGCTCTGTTGTGAGGAAGTATGAACCAAGAACGATATCCTGAGACGGCGTCAAAATCGGCTTACCAGATGATGGTGAGAAGATATTGTGTGTCGCCATCATGAGGGTCTTAGCTTCCATCACTGCTTCGAGTGAGAGAGGCACGTGAACCGCCATTTGGTCACCGTCGAAGTCAGCATTGTAAGCTGTGCAAACGAGTGGGTGAACACGAATCGCATCGCCTTCAATCAACACAGGCTCGAAAGCTTGAATCGAAAGACGGTGCAATGTAGGCGCACGGTTCAAGAGAACTGGGTGACCTTCAGTCACTTCTTCAAGAATATCCCAAACTTCAGGAGATTGCTTTTCGATCATCTTACGCGCACCACGAACGGTGTGCACGAAGCCGAGCTCTTTGAGGCGGCGGATAATGAATGGTTCAAAGAGAACCAAAGCCATCTTCTTAGGCAAACCACACTGGTTCAACTTAAGGGATGGACCGGAAACAATCACCGAACGACCGGAGTAATCAACGCGCTTACCGAGCAAATTCTGACGGAAACGACCTTGCTTACCCTTCAACATATCGGAGAGGGACTTGAGCGGGCGATTACCAGCACCAGTTACAGCGCGACCGTGACGACCATTATCGAAGAGCGCGTCAACAGCTTCCTGAAGCATGCGCTTTTCATTGTGAATGATCACATCTGGAGTCTTCAGCAAAAGAAGATTCTTCAAACGATTATTACGGTTGATGACACGACGATAAAGGTCGTTCAAATCAGATGTCGCGAAACGACCACCTTCAAGTGGAACGAGCGGACGAAGGTCTGGCGGAATGACTGGAAGGACTTCAAGAACCATCCACTCTGGACGAGTGCCGGACTCCATAAAACCTTGGATTGTCTTCAGACGCTTGGAAAGCTTCTTCTTAATCTGCTTCGAACGAGTGGCGTGCATTTGCTCGTGGAGTTCAGCAACAGTGGACTCAAGGTCGACCA
Source organism: Egregia menziesii (assembly GCA_035584435.1). NCBI lineage: Eukaryota > Phaeophyceae > Laminariales > Lessoniaceae > Egregia > Egregia menziesii. Next base: position 35,142 of record JAXCLT010010912.1, read on the forward strand.
ATGCGAGCGCATCACGAACGGCTTCACCACCCATACGGGCAACGAAAGAATCTTCACCATACTCATCTTGCGCTTGGAGATACTCCTGCTCGGTGAGGAGCTGGCGATCTTCAAGAGGTGTCTTGCCTGGATCGATCACGAGATAGTTCTCGTAGTAGATGACTCGCTCAAGATTACGCGCAGTGATATCGAGAAGAAGGCCGAGGCGACTCGGCATGCTCTTCAAGAACCAAATGTGCGATACAGGAACGGCCAACTCAATGTGACCCATGCGATCACGGCGGACACGTGAAACAGTGACTTCAACACCGCAACGGTCGCAGATCACGCCCTTGTATTTGATACGCTTGTATTTGCCACAAGCGCATTCGTAATCGCGCACAGGGCCGAAGATGCGTTGGCAGAAAAGACCACCTGGCTCCGGCTTAAATGTGCGGTAGTTAATTGTTTCAGGATTTTTGACTTCACCACGGGACCATTCACGAATGGCTTCGGGTGCGGCGACTGTAATGCCGACTCGGTCAAATTGCTTTGTGGCTTCATAGCCTAGGACGTCGCGTGCTACTTCTGTGCTCATTAAATAAACCTTTTTTGAAAATTACGGTTAAGTGTGTCCTTAGACGTCGATTGCGGAGTCAATCTCGAACTTCCCTTCGGAACCGAGACGAACATCCAAGCAGAGACTTTGGATTTCCTTCATCAAAACGTTGAACGACTGAGGCGTTCCCGCTTGTAGACTGTTATCACCCTTAACGAGCGATTCGTAGATGCGTGTTCTACCTGCAACGTCATCAGACTTCACAGTAAGGAGCTCTTGGAGTGTGTAAGCGGCACCATAAGCTTCAAGCGCCCAAACTTCCATTTCCCCGAAACGCTGACCACCATACTGCGCCTTACCACCGAGCGGCTGCTGGGTGATGAGTGAGTAAGGACCAACTGCACGAGCATGAATCTTGGATGCAACCAAGTGATTCAGCTTCAACATATACATGTAACCAACAACGACCTCCTGGTGGAGTGCTTCGCCTGTTTGGCCATCATAAAGGATGCTCTTACCAGTGGATGGAAGGCCTGCTTCTTCAAGATAACCACGAACCTTGGCTTCAGAGATACCGTCGAACACTGGAGTCGCTACCTTGATACCGAGGTGCTTACACGCCCAGCCGAGGTGAGTTTCCAAAACCTGTCCCACGTTCATACGCGAAGGAACACCGAGTGGATTCAAGCAGATTTCAATTGGAGTGCCGTCTGGAAGGTGCGGCATGTCCTCTTCAGGAACAACCTTAGCCACAACGCCCTTATTACCGTGACGACCAGCCATCTTATCACCGACCTGCATCTTACGCTTCTTAGCGATGTAGACCTTCACGCTCTTGACGACGCCTTGATCCGCATCTTCACCAGACTCAACAGCCTCGATCTTGCGCTCACGGTCGTAGTCGAGCTCATCGAACTTACCTTGGTAGTTGCTGACGATCTCCATGATCTTAATCTTCACCGGTGAAGGATCGATCTCGATGTGCTTGGAAACAGCAGCCAAACGACGAAGTAAGGTCTTCGTGATCTTACGGTTCGCAGGGATGATGATCTCGTCAGTGTCACCGTTCTTGACATCAAGAGGGATCTTTTCACCGAGGAGGATATTAGAGAGTGCTTCAGTCAGATCTTCACGAAGCTTGTCGCTTTGTGAGCGATATTCTTCGTTAATTTTCTTAACCTGACGACGACGGTCGGAAGCGGACATTTGCTCTGGCTCGCCATCGACGCGGGCCGAAACCTTCACGTCCATGATGATACCACGAACGCCCGATGGAACGACGAGAGATGTGTCTTTAACATCAGCTGCTTTTTCACCGAAAATCGCACGAAGCAATTTTTCTTCCGGAGCGAGCTCAGTTTCAGACTTTGGAGTGATCTTACCGACAAGGATGTCGCCAGGTTTCACTTCCGCACCAACACGGATCACACCGTCGTGATTAAGGTCCTTGAGGGCCTCTTCACCGACGTTTGGAATATCGCGTGTAATTTCTTCTGGTCCGAGTTTCGTATCACGCGCAGTGACTTCGAACTCGTCGACGTGAATCGATGTAAAGATATCATCCTTAACGATCTTTTCAGAGATAAGGATCGCATCCTCGAAGTTATAACCATTCCACGGCATGAAAGCCACTAGGATGTTACGGCCGATTGCAAGATCACCTTGATCAGTGGAAGCACCATCAGCAATGATGTCGCCCTTCTTGATTGGTTGGCCTTTAGAAACGATTGGCTTCTGATTGAAACATGTGCCCGCATTGGAACGCATGAACTTACGAAGCTCGTAAACATACACGCCCTTCTTTGCTTCGGTCTTGAGTTCCTTCATTTTAGGAATCTCGCCGTCAACAGTGAGGACAATACGGTTCGCATCTACAGAAGCGATGATACCATCAATGTCCGCAACTTCAACAGTCTTGGAGTCGATCGCGACACGCTGCTCAATCCCCGTGCCAACGAATGGCGAATCGGATTGAAGGAGCGGCACACCTTGACGTTGCATATTCGACCCCATGAGCGCGCGATTGGCATCATCGTGCTCGAGGAATGGAATGAGGCCCGCTGCCACCGAAATCAACTGCTTCGGCGAAACGTCCATGTAGTCAACGTCCTTAGGCTCAAGCTCAAGAACTTCGTCTTGATTACGGCAAGTCACACGGCCAACAAGCATGCTCTTCTTGTCGAGTTCGGAGTTTGCCTGAGCGATCATGTAAGGCTCTTCTTGGTCGGCGTTGAGGTATTCAACGTCGTCAAGAACCTTACCATCCACAACCTTACGATACGGAGTCTCAATGAAACCGAACTCGTTAATGCGTGAGTAAAGTGAAAGCGAATTAATCAGACCGATGTTCGGACCTTCCGGTGTTTCAATCGGGCAGATACGACCGTAGTGCGATGGGTGCACGTCACGAACTTCGAAACCAGCACGCTCACGATTCAGACCACCGGGTCCAAGAGCGGAGAGACGACGCTTGTGAGTCAACTCAGCCAATGGATTAATTTGGTCCATGAACTGTGAGAGTTGGCTACGTGCGAAGAAATCACGAATCACTGTGCTCAAAGCCTTCGGGTTGATCAGCTTTTGTGGGCTGATCGAATCGACGCTTTGATCGTAAAGTGTCATACGCTCTTTAACCAAACGCTCTGTGCGGGCCAGACCGACACGGCATTGGTTCGCCAGCAACTCACCTACGGTGCGCACACGACGGCTACCCAAGTGGTCGATATCGTCGAGTGTGCCATCACCACGCTTGAGGCGTGTAAGGTATTTAGTGGCTTCAACGACGTCTTCAGCTCCGATAACGCGAAACTCAAGATCGGTGTCCATCTTAAGCTTTTGATTCAGCTTGTAACGGCCAACACGACCGAGGTCGTAACGACGTGGGTCTTGGAAGAGACGCTTGAGGAGTGCCTTAGCGTTTGCAGTTGTGGGCGGCTCGCCTGGGCGGAGACGCTTGTAAATATCTTTAAGCGCTTCCTCTTCGTTTTGAGTCGGATCCTTCTTCAAGCAGCGGATGATCGCGCCATCATCAACTGTAGTATCGATCGCAACGACCTTCTTGAGGCCAGCTTTCTCGAAAGATCGAACAATTGTCTTAGTGAGTGGCTCGAACGCACGTGCGAGCACCACACCCTTGTCTGCGTCGACAATGTCTTCGGTGAGAACAAGATTGGAAACGGAGTCGCGCTTAAGCGCATCAGCAACAGTGATTTCATCAAGCTCGTAGAAGAGGTTGAGAATCTCCGCGTCGGAGCTGTAACCCATTGCACGAAGCAATGTAGTCAAAAGGAACTTACGACGACGACGACGGCGGTCGAGGTAAACGTAAAGAAGGTCGTTCTGATCGAACTGAACTTCGAGCCATGTGCCGCGGTCAGGAATAATACGGAAGGCATGAAGAATCTTGCCGGACGTGTGCACACTTTCTTCGAAAGCGATACCAGGTGAACGGTGCAACTGGCTGACAATAACACGCTCAGCACCGTTGATAATAAAAGAGCCTCGCTCGGAGATCAGAGGGAGCTCGCCCATATAGATCTCTTCATCTTTAATGTGGTCCTCTTCGCGCAGGCGAAGCTTCACATAAAGCGATACAGAGTATGTGACACCTTCGCGGATCGCTTCGATCTCAGACTCGCGCGGTGGTGTGACATTGTAGCTGACATACTCGAGATGGCAACGGCTGTCATAGCTCTCAATCGGAAAAACTTCCGAGAACACCGCTTCGAGGCCAACTTGATCGCGTTGGCTTGGAGCTTTGTCCATCTGTAGAAATTCCTTATAGGAATCGACCTGATTTTCAATCAGATTGGGTGGCTGGATTACTTCCTTGAGTTGACCGAAATTAATGCGCTTTGACATAATGGATGTCTGTGATGACGGTGATGTGACGATTGATTAACTGTGGTTGCCGATACGAGATCGGCGGAAAGACAAAAACAGCTAGGCGAGGCTCACCCGATTTGGGGTGAGCTCACCTAACTGTGAAATTGTTGACTAATGAATATAATTCGGAGGTTCCGTGATTACTTCAATTCGACTTGAGCGCCGGCAGCTTCGAGCTTCTTCTTGATCTCTTCAGCTTCGTCCTTGGAGCAACCTTCCTTAACAGGTTTTGGTGCACCTTCAACGAGGTCCTTAGCTTCCTTCAGACCGAGGCCTGTGATTGCACGAACTTCCTTAATGGAAGCGATCTTGTTTGCGCCAGCAGCCTTGAAGATGACGTCAAATTCGTCTTTTTCTTCTACAGCTTCAGCGGCAGCGGCAGGGCCAGCAGCAACAGCGACAGGAGCAGCAGCGCTAACGCCCCACTTCTCTTCGAGTTCTTTAACGAGATCTGCTACTTCGAGCACTGTTTGTGCGGAGAGCCATTCGACGACTTGTTCTTTTGTGATATCTGCCATGATGTTTTACCTTTCAATGGTTAGCACCCCGTGAATCGGGATATTTAAGGAGTTCATCTCCCTAACCTTATTTTTATATGGTTGTGTGTTTAAATGGCCGCCGCCCCGAGTAGAGGTCGACGGCCAAAAATATTGATTAATTCGATTACAATTACTCGCCGTTTTCCTTGCGGACCTTTGCCTGCAAGACGTTGACAAGACCTTGTGGAACAGCATTGATAACGCGGACGAATCCGGTTGCAGGCTGTGTAAGCAAACCAAGAAGTTGTGCGCGGAGCACTTCGAGACCTGGCAGTTTTGCAAGGACTTCGATTTCTTCTTTTGTAAGCGCACGGTCATTTAGAATGCCGGCTTTCATCTCGACTTTGTCCTTCTTCTTGAAGAATTCGCCGATAATCTTAGCCACGCCGGACGGGTTGTCACCGCCGACAATGATTGCTGTTTGGCCGTTCAGGTGCTCGCCTAAATCAGGGAGTCCCTTAGCTGCTGCTGCAACACCGAAGATACTGTTCTTGACGACGTGGAATTCCGCATCGTGCTCCGAAAGCTGTGAGCGAAGCTCAGCAATTTCTTCAACAGTGATACGTTCGTAATTCGTAAGATATACGTAATCGGACTTCTCAAGGTGAGTGTTCGCTTCTGCAACGAGATATTGTTTTTCTGGTCTCATTTTGTGTAAGCCTCCGTATTATTTGTTATAAGGAGCAGCATCAATGCTGATCCCTGGGCTCATCGTAGCACTCAAAGAGAAGCTCTTAACAAACTTTCCCTTGTGGCTAGCAGGACGTGCGTCGATGAGAGCATTAATAGCTGCCACAGCGTTTTCAACCACTTGCTCCGTAGTGAAAGAGCGCTTGCCGATAACCACAGCAACATTGGCAGTCTTGTCCATTTTGAACTCAACACGACCAGCTTTCACTAGTTTGATACCTTCAGCGATGTCATCAGTCACCGTGCCAGATTTTGGATTCGGCATAAGGCCGCGTGGTCCAAGCACACGAGCGACCTTACGAACGCTCTTCATGGCACTGGTAGTTGAAATGGCGACGTCAAAGTCAATCCATCCACCTGTGACTTTCTCGATCAATTCGTCGAGACCTGCTTCATCCGCGCCTGCTTCGAGAGCTTCGGCTGGATTTTCGGTGAATACGATGACGCGCACATTCTTACCGCTACCATTTGGAAGCTGAAGTGTGCCACGAACCATCTGATCGCTCTTGCGAGGATCCACCGTGAGGTTAGCGTAAAGCTCGACTGTTTCGTCGAACTTCGCCTTAGGTAGTTTACTTAATAACGCAGACGCTTCTTCGACCGAATAGGTCTTCGTCAGGTCAGTCATTTCGACTGCCGCACGATAGCGCTTGCTTCCCTTAATTTGCTGGGTGGCCATGTTTTGTATATCTCTTGTGGTTAAGAAGCCCGAGGTGAGCTTCGTGAAATTTATCCGACGACTTCAAGTCCCATCGAGCGAGCTGTGCCGGCGATAATATTGAAAGCTGCGTCCTCTGTAGTTGCATTGAGGTCGTTCTTCTTGATTTCGCAGATCTCAAGCACTTGCTTGCGAGTCACGGTGCCAACCTTATCGCGGTTTGGCACACCAGAGCCCTTAGCGATACCAGCAGCCTTCTTAAGAAGGATCGCTGCAGGTGGCGACTTGAGAATGAAACTGAATGAACGGTCAGCGTAGACAGTAATAACAACCGGAAGGATCATGCCCGCCTGGTCTTTTGTCTTAGCATTGAACTCCTTACAGAAGCCCATGATGTTAACACCCTGAGCACCCAATGCTGGTCCAACTGGAGGAGCTGGATTTGCTGAGCCCGCGGGCAGTTGTAAACGAATTTGTCCTGTGATTTTCTTAGACATGGCTGATTAGCTTTCTTCTGTTCTCTGGACTTGCCAGTATTCAAGTTCAACAGGCGTAAAACGCCCGAAAATAGATACGGAAACCTTAAGTTTACCCTTATCAGGGTCGATTTCCTCGATTTTGCCAACTAGGTTCAAGAATGGACCGTCGTTGACCTTTACCATTTCGCCTAGATCGTATTCGATCTTTGGCTTTTCTTTACCTTCGGCTTCTTCGACTTGGTTAAGGATGCGATCAATCTCGCTCTTCTTCAACGGAGTCGGGCGGTCGCCGCCGACAAAATTAATAACTCCGTGTGCTTCACGGACGAAATACCAAGGTTTTTGCAAGAGCATGCCGTCATCATCATAAAGACGCATGTTAACAAAAATATAACCTGGATAAAATTTACGTGTCTTTGTGCTCTTTTTACCGCTTTTGACTTCGGTCACCGTTTCGGTGGGCATGAGCACATCAAAGACCAAGTCTTCCATCTCCTCGATAGCGATAAACTTATCTAGATATTTTTTTGCCTTACCCTCTTGATTAGAGAGAGTTTGGACAGCATACCAACGTGGGCCGGATAGTGACATATATAGCGTCTAAGATGGAAAATTAATATAGGTAGCAGACCTGAGAGTCCCTGTGTTAGCCACGCACCCAAGAAGTGAGCAGCTCGACACCATTCATCAGCGAAAAGTCAATGAGCGCGATATACGAACCGAGAATTGCAGTTGCAACCAAGACAACAATCGTCGAGTCGCGCAATTCGGTTTTAGTAGGCCAAGAAGCCTTCTTAAGCTCTGTAAGTGTCTCTTTGTAAAAGAGACGGATGCTGGTGAATGGATTTTTCATTAATAAAAATGGCAGGAGAGGAGGGACTTGAACCCACAACTTACGGTTTTGGAGACCGTTGCTCTACCAATTGAACTACTCTCCTGTATTGAAAATGTGCGTAAAATTCGATTTAAACAGTGAAGCCGAGGGCCCTAAGAGAGCCCTCGGCGAAAACTGTGATTTAATTATCAGATCCGTGACTTACTTAGTCACTTCAACGATACGACCAGCACCAATGGTGCGGCCACCTTCGCGAATCGCGAAACGTTGACCAGCTTCCATAGCGATCTTCTTGCCGAGTTCAATCTCAACAGTAAGGTTATCGCCTGGCATGACCATCTCAACACCCTCTGGGCATTTGATGATACCAGTAACGTCAGCAGTGCCGAAGAAGAATTGTGGGCGGTAGCCATCGAAGAATGGCGTGTGACGACCACCTTCATCCTTAGAAAGGACATAAAGCTCAGCATTCGCAGTTGTGTGCGGAGTGATTGTGCCTGGCTTAGCGATCACGTGACCACGCTCGATAGACTCTTTATCAACACCACGAAGAAGGATACCAACATTATCGCCGGCCATACCTTGATCAAGTTGCTTGCGGAACATTTCAACACCAGTAACGGTTGTCTTCATTGTGTCGCCAAGACCAACGATCTCGATTTCTTCACCAACTTTAACAATACCGCGCTCGATACGACCAGTTGCAACAGTTCCACGACCAGTGATCGAGAAAACGTCTTCAACAGACATAAGGAGTGGCTTGTCGATTTCGCGAGCAGGCTCAGCGATGTCAGTGTCGATAGCAGCCATAAGGGCTGTAATCGCATCTGCACCACCTGGCTTGTCTTCGAGGGCTGCTGTTGCAGAACCACGAACGATAGTGATGTCATCACCAGGATAGTCATACTTCGAAAGAAGATCGCGAACTTCCATTTCAACGAGCTCAAGAAGCTCTTCGTCATCAAGGAGGTCAACTTTGTTCAACCAAACAACGATTGTTGGAACACCAACTTGCTTAGCAAGTAGGATGTGCTCACGAGTCTGCGGCATAGGGCCATCAGAAGCAGAAACAACAAGGATCGCGCCGTCCATTTGAGCAGCACCTGTGATCATGTTCTTAACGAAGTCAGCGTGACCCGGGCAGTCAACGTGTGCGTAGTGACGGTTTTCAGTTTCGTATTCAACGTGTGCAACAGCGATAGTCACTGTCTTAGTCGCGTCACGAACTGTTCCACCCTTAGCAATATCAGCATAGGACTTGAACTTGGCAAGGCCCTTGTCTGCTTGAACCTTAAGGATCGCAGTAGTTGTAGTTGTCTTACCGTGGTCAATGTGTCCGATCGTGCCGACGTTGACGTGTGGTTTAGTTCTTTCGAATGTTTCCTTAGCCATGATGTTATTTAGTGTTGAGAGATTGTTTTGATTTGAGAGAGATGGAGCCCTCGAGCGGAATCGAACCGCCGACCTCATCCTTACCAAGGATGCGCTCTACCACTGAGCTACAAGGGCAAATTGGGAAAGTTGAATAGTCGACCTTCAGCAACGCTTAGGGTTGAAAAAAGAAAGATGGGGAAAGTGGTCAGCGCGCATAGGGCAGTCAACACTTATTTACAAAAAATCACTTATGAATTTTTCACCCTAAAATCCAGTAAACTAGCGGGCAAACACTCGACGCAGTCCGTTTACGATCAAGTAAACTGCTGCCGCCAACAGAATAATTGTAGGTCCAGTCGGCAAATCGAGTGAAAAACTCATCCCGAGTCCGACAAAAACGAACAAAACATTCATCACAATCGCCGCCAGCAACATACCGCCAAGGCTGCGCGCCCGCAAAGCGGCAATAGCTGGTGGCAGTGTTAAAAGGGCAATCACGAGCACGACACCTACCAAAGAAACCAATATAACCACCGTCAATGCCGTCAATAACAGCAGTAATAAATAGATCCAATCTGCCCGAACGCCACGAATCGCAGCAAATTCAGCGTCGAAGCACACCGCCACGATCTGACGGTGCCAAATCAGTAAAACCCCAGTAATCAAGGCACCCACCCCACTGGCAATCCAAAGATCTGATGGCGTGACCAACAAAATATCCCCGAACAAATAAGCCATAGGGTCCACGTAGCCGGGTGTACGCGCAATGAATATCAGGCCTAGCGCCATTCCAGTCACCCAAATCGCACCGATAACCGCATCTTCGCGCTGCTTTGCCCGTAACGACACCCAACCAATCAAGCCTGCAGACAGCACCGCTGCCACCAAAGCGCCCAACATCGGATGCATCCAAGCCCAACCAAGCACTTCACGGCAGTATAAAGAAGCGCCGATCCCGCCGAGCACCGAGTGCGCAATCGCGGCAGCAAGGTAGCTGACACGCCGGGCCACCACAAAAGTGCCCACGGCACCGAGTGGCAAACTGCCAATCAACCCCAAAAACAGCGCATTTCGTAAAAAAGTCAGATCCGGATCCAACAGTGCCTGAAAGAAATCAGTCATCAATCCTCCCCTCCCACAGAGCACCTGAGCAAAAATTGAATGTCAGGCATTCATTCATCTTTCAACGTTGGACGTTCAATGTTGGACGTTCCCAGAGCCTCCGGTTCGTAATTTTTAATTTCTAATTCGTAATTAACCATGATGATGCCCCCCATGGCTGTCCAAATGCTCATGATCATGCTGCACCATACTCACTTCGTGGCCATACAGTTCACGAATTCTGGCATCGGTCAGCTCAGTAGTCGGATGCACATGCACACAACGATTCACGCAGACCACCTTCGGCACTGAACGTGAAACAAAGGCCAAATCGTGCGACACCGTAATCAGGGTCAAAGTATCATCCAATTCCTTTAAACTGGTCATCAGTCGCTCCTCGGCCGCAACATCGACATGCGCAGTCGGCTCATCCAGCAGCAGCACCTCCGCCTCCGCGGCAAGCGCACGAGCAATCAGCACTGCCTGCCGTTGACCGCCAGAAAGGCTAGCAAACGGCTCCTTTGCCTTAGCAGTGAGCCCCATTTTGTCCAACGCCTCCATAGCCAAAGCCAAGTCGGCACGGCTACGAAAACCAAAACTCCGTCGATTCAAACAGCCCATCAACACCACATCGAGCGCCGAAACTGGAAACAAGGGGTCGAAATCAATATGTTGCGGCACATAGCCGACACGTGCCCGCGCACGCTTAGGCGCACTGCCGAGCAAACGGATCGATCCTTTTTCTGGCTGTAACAGACCAAGCATCAGCTTCAAAAGAGTCGACTTCCCTCCCCCATTTGGCCCGACTACGCACACCGATTCGCCTTTATAAATATCGAAATCAGCATCCTCGACGACCCATGAGCGACCGTATCGAAAGGATACCCCTTCGAAGCAGACCACCGGTTCGCCCGAATGACTCTCACAGTTACACCCTGTATGCGCTTCAGTATGACTCATTAGTTAAAACTCGCCGCCAATCGATCAGCGATGAGCTGTATATTAGTAAAGTAATCTTCAGCCAAGGGGTTCAGCTCGACCACTTCAACTTTTAAGGCTCGCGCCAAGACGTCAGCACTTGAACGACCAAACTCAGGCTGGGTAAATACCGCACCCACGTCATCCGCACGTGCCGCTTTCACCAGCTCTGCGACACGGCGCGCCGAAGGAGCGGTGCCAGCCTGCTCTAGCGAGCGCTGCACCAAGCCGTAGCGCTCAGCGAAATGCCCCAGCGCAGGATGGTTAATATAAAAAGCACGTCCGGCATACGGTGCCAGCTGCTCCTTCAATACAGCATCCAATTGCTTGAGCTCCAAAATCACACGCGCTGCATTAGCTTGAAAGTCCTCACTTTGCGCAGGCTTCAACTCAGCCAACAACTCACGCACTTGCTCGACAAACTCGATCATTGCCACCGGATCCATCCATACATGGGGATCATTGTCGCCATGCACACAACCTTCGTGGTGTTGATGATCGTGTGCCTCAGCAAGCTCTTCAGTTTGCAATACTCGCACATGTGGCATTGACGCAGCAATACGCGGTAGCACTTTGTGCTCTACAGGCAAACCCATGCCAATATAGGCATCCGCCTTCGCCAGTTTTGCGAGTTGCGTGGCACTGGGAGAATACAGTTCCGGATTTTGCCCAGGCTTCACCAGTATTTGAACCGACACCGCGTCACCACCGACACGCTCTACTAAGTGCTTCTGCGGAGCAATCGTCACCCAGAGTTCCACGGCATGCAAAGGCAAAGCCCACAACAGAGAGCTGATCAAACAGGCAGTGATATACAGATGCTTCATTTCCTTCACAGTTACTCACAACTGCATTACCACAACTCACAACCCCAAAATTTTGCGTAAAAACAACTCTCGATGAATCGGGCATGGTCCATATGTCTTCAGCGCCTCGCGATGTCTGGCAGTTCCGTATCCCTTATGCACTTCGAATCCATATTCTGGATACTGCTTGGCTAGGACTTTCATTTCACGATCACGCGTCACCTTCGCCGCGATACTGGCCATTGCGATACTCAGTGATTTGCCATCCCCCTTCACGATCCCTTCGTGCACATAGGGAAACGGCTTCAACGGACGGCCGTCGATGATCAGCTGCACATCCGACATATTCTGAAACAATGGCCCGGCAGATGCCAACAGCGGCAACTCCCACGCATCAGCCCGACCAGCGAGCGCATCCACCGCTCGCCGCATCGCCAAGCGCGTCGCACCGAGAATGTTCAACTCCGCAATCTCCTCCACCGATCCAGAAGCCACGGCAAAATCAAGCAACCCTTCCGACTGTAGCGCTTCAAGCACAGCATACTGCGCTTCGCGCGCTACGGCAGCGAGTTGCTTCGAATCATTAATCTGCTCACTCAATTCAATGGCTTTAGCCGACTCAAAAAACGCCGCATTTAAGACGCATGCACCGGCAACCACTGGGCCCGCCAAACATCCACGACCAGCCTCGTCGATGCCAATTAGCCAAGCGCACTCATTCAAACGCTCAAGATCATGCTGTTGCAATTTATTCATCTGAGAAAAGGTCTTGAACCAGTTGTTGAAAAGCTTTCTGCGTCGGACTTAGATGGTGGTATTTTGAAGACACCAAGGAAATACGTCGCGTGACGGGCGCTGGAGCAACCGAAGAAAAATTTAGATTACGATGCTGAAAAGTCTCCTTCGCCATTTTTGGCACAAAGGAAAACCCCATGCCGGCCTCCACCATCGAAACCACCGTTTCCATCTGTGCACTCTCCAAAGCAACACGTGGCTTCAGTCCAGACGCTTCACACAGCGAAATACTCTGACGGCTTAAACAATGCACATCCTTCATCAACACCATCGGAAACTCACTCAAATCGCGCAGTTTTAATAAGCGCTTATTCGCGAGCTCATGAGCCGTCGGCAGCACGACCAGTAGCTCATCATCCTGCACAAAATCCATCACCATTTCTTGATCTCCATCAAACGGCGGACTCAGCAATGCAAAATCCAGACTCCCCTCTCGCAATTGCGACACCAACTCATCAGTCGTGGTTTCAACGATACTCAACTCCATCGTTGGATAGTGCTGCATTGTTCGCTGGATCAATTGAGGCAATAAGTAAGGCGCCACGGTCGGTATGGCTCCTATGGAAACACGACCAGCGAATTCACCTTTCCCTAAATTGGCTTCTTCTCGCATATTACGCGCTCCGGACAGAATCAATAAAGCCTGCGGCAACATCGACTCCCCAAACTCTGTTAACAGTGCACCTTGCCGACTACGATGAATCAACGGCTGTCCGAGTTCCTCTTCCAGCTTCTTCAACTGCTGACTGAGCGAAGGCTGCGCCACGTGGCACACTTCCGCCGCACGCGAGAAATTTTTCTGCCGCGCCACCTCTACAAAGTATCTAAGCTGGTGGAACTCCATTATAGTTAAAAACTATAGCACATATAGTTAAGTAATATTTCAACTATTAAACTAATTCTGTTATTATTAAATCTCTTACTGCACGTTAACTGCATCACAACCTCGAAGAAAAAATACCTATGTCCGACAACATCAGCAAATGCCCCGTCCTAGGTGGCGCCCATTCTCACACCGCCAAAAGCACCAGCGCCAATCAGTTCTGGTGGCCGAACCAACTGAATCTCAAGATACTTCACCAAAACACGCCTGCTTCCGACCCAATGGGCGAGGCGTTCGACTACGCAGAGGCATTCAAAACCCTCGATCTCGACGCCCTCAAACAAGACATCGAGGAACTGATGACTACTTCCCAAGACTGGTGGCCCGCCGACTATGGACACTACGGCCCCTTCTTTGTCCGAATGGCATGGCATAGCGCCGGCACCTACCGTATCCAAGACGGACGCGGTGGCGCAGGTGCAGGCACCTTGCGCTTTGCCCCGCTCAACAGTTGGCCAGACAACGGCAACCTCGACAAGGCACGCCGCCTCCTTTGGCCGATCAAGCAGAAATACGGCCACAAACTCTCATGGGCCGACCTCATGGTCTTCACCGGCAATTGCGCCATCGAATCCATGGGCCTCCAGACTTTCGGTTTTGCCGGTGGTCGTGTCGACATCTGGGAACCCGAAGAAGACATCTACTGGGGCTCCGAGACCGAGTGGCTGGGCGACGAGCGCTACAGTGGCGAGCGTGACCTCGAAAACCCACTGGGTGCCGTGCAGATGGGGCTCATCTACGTGAACCCAGAAGGCCCAAACGGCACCCCCGATACGCTCGCAGCCGCAAAGGATATCCGCGAAACGTTCCGCCGTATGGCAATGAACGATGAGGAAACCGTCGCACTGATCGCAGGTGGTCACACATTTGGCAAAGCTCACGGCGCGGCAGACCCGAGCAAATATGTCGGTCCCGAGCCAGAAGGAGCGAGCACCGAAGAACAGGGCTTGGGCTGGAAAAACACTTATGGCACTGGCAATGCCAGCGACACGATCACCAGCGGACTGGAAGGTGCCTGGACTACTGAACCTGCCAAGTGGGACAACAACTACTTCGAGAATTTGTTCGGCTACGAATGGAAGCAAGTCAAGAGCCCCGCAGGTGCGACTCAGTGGATACCCACTGACGACAAGACGGCGAAGATGGTGCCAGATGCACATGAGCCGTCCAAACGACATGCTCCCATCATGTTCACTACCGATCTAGCCTTGAAGAACGATCCAATCTACGGCCCGATCTCCAAGCGTTTCTACGAAAACCCAGAAGCCTTTGCCGAAGCCTTCTCAAGGGCTTGGTATAAGCTCACCCACCGCGACATGGGGCCGATCAGCCGCTGCCTGGGTTCTCTCGTGCCGAAAGAGCCGCAACTCTGGCAAGATCCAGTCCCTGAAGTCGACCACGCCTTGATTGATGATCAGGACATTGTCTCACTCAAGGAGGCACTGCTCAACTCTGGACTCACCGTTGCTCAACTGGTTTCCACAGCATGGGCCTCAGCATCCACCTTCCGTGGCACCGATAAGCGCGGTGGTGCCAATGGAGCACGCATTCGCCTCGCACCACAGAAAGACTGGGAGGTCAACTGTCCCGCAGAACTCCAACAAGTGCTACAGACGCTTCAAACCGCTCAAAGCGAATTCAATAACTCAGCATCTGGCGGCAAAAAAGTCTCGTTGGCAGACTTAATTGTCCTCGGCGGATCCGTCGCTATCGAAAAGGCAGCTAAGGATGCGGGACATGATGCGCAGATCCCCTTCTCTCCAGGCCGCACAGACGCCTCCCAAGCGCAAACCGACGTCGAATCTTTTGCGGTGCTTGAACCCATTGCAGATGGCTTCCGCAACTACTTGAAAACTCCTCAGGCGCGATCATCCGAAGAACTGCTCATCGACCGCGCCCAGCTACTCACCTTGACGGCCCCTGAAATGACCGTCCTCGTTGGCGGCTTGCGTGTGTTAAATATAAATACAAACGCCTCGTCACTCGGAGTTTTCACGAAGCGCCCTGGAACGCTCACGAATGACTTCTTCGTCAACCTGCTCGCGATGAACACCGAGTGGAAAAAGTCCGCCCGTTGCGAACATTTCTACGAAGCGCGTGAAAACGGATCCGACGAAATCAAGTGGATGGGCTCAGCCGTCGACCTCGTCTTCGGCTCAAACTCTCAGTTGCGCGCCATCGCTGAAGTCTACGCGTGCGAAGACGCACAACAAAAATTCGTAGACGACTTCGTCGCCGCATGGACCAAGGTCATGGAACTAGATCGATTCGATCTGACAAACTAGACGTAAAGATTCAAAGCCACCCCTACACTAAACAAGGCGTAGTCTCCTAGAGGCTGCGCCTTTTTCATGCAGATTGTTCGGTCTATAGCAGGAAATTAAGCTTACCTATAAATACCTGACTTAATTGTAAAGAGACCTTTAAACACTTTCGTTCAGTTCCAAAAAGCGTATTTCAAGCTGACTTACAGTATTTTTAAGCTACTCTGGCTTTATAACTATCTACCTACCTTCAGTTGGAGGCATATACACTCTACCATTAAATGAACTTCCGCCTGTTCAACACACTCATTGGCTGTGCCATATTCGCCTTAGCATTCAAACTGATTTGGGTAGAGCAGATCCCAGAGCTCGCGAGCCCTCTCGAACGGCTTGAATTAAAGGAACCACATCCGTCAGCTGAATCTAAGTTTGAGCCTACTGCACCACAACGTGCACGCGAAACTGCAACCGCAGCAGCCCTTCCGCATCAAGCAAGCACCAGCACAGCTCAGAGTTGGCCAATTCCAGTTATCCAATCGTTAAAAAAACTCCACCCGAATCATGACATAGCCATCGATTTGATCACCCGCGCAGTTGCCTTTGAGACCTTTGCTGCACTACCAACAGACCAAGCTGATCGCCTAGTTCGCTATGCCCAAGTGGTCAACTCAGGTAATTCGGAACACATTGCTCACCTTTGCTGGGGACACTCGACACAGACAGAAATCGTCGAGGCATTTGAAAGCGTGCGTACACTTGCAATCAGTGAAGGCGACGAACTTAGAGAACCTTCACGCGTTTTTCAGGGCAATGATCGATGGACCTTTACAGCGACCGATGGCAACACAGGTAACGAAGGCACGCCAGTGACACTGACATGGAGTTTTGTCCCAGATGGGACCATCATTGATAACGATGAAGGACAGACTCTGCCGAATAATCTAATTGCCACGTTGAATGCGACTTATGGCACCTCCCCATCACCCAACGACTATACACAAGCTCCATGGTTTGTGATCTTTGAATCTGCCTTTGCTGGCTGGGCCGCCATTACAGGGAACACTTATGTGTATGAGCCGAATGACGACGGAGGAAGTTTTCCAGTATCAGGATCCTCCAATGGTCAATCCGGTTCGCTTGGTGTACGTGGCGACATTCGCATCGCAGGTGTTCGTATAGATGGCAATAGTAGTACTCTGGCTTTTAACTATTTCCCCAATGGAGGCGACATGGTAATCGACACGGATGACAGCTCAAACTTCACAAATGATACAGATACAATAGCTCTTTTTGAAAATACTATATCCCACGAACACGGACATGGTCTTGGGCTAGATCATGTATGCCCGGTTAACAGCACCAAACTAATGGAACCGTTCGTCTCTGACTCATTCGAAGGTCCACAGCTCGACGAAATCCTTACGTCTCATGAAATCTACGGCGACCCTCTAGAACGCCAAGGTAGCAATAAAAATAATAACACGATTGCAACCGCACGTGACTTAGGCGCGCTAAACTCCGGCTTTATGGCAGACGACATTTCGATCTCAGATACAAACGACGTTGATATCTACCGCTTCGAAATCAATGCAGCACGCCAATTGAATGTATCCGTAACCCCCACTGCTGTTGCTGCCTACCTCGAAGGCCAACAAAACAATAATGGTAGCTGTGCTGCCGGCACACTCTTCGATCCAGAACCACGACAAGACCTCATCATCAGAGTGCTCGCTTCCGATGGCATCACTGTCCTAGACAGTTCCAACACGGCAGCAATTGGACAAGCTGAAATCCTCAACAACATCCAATTACTACAAACCGGTCAAAGCTACTACGTTGAAATCAGCGGCGGTGGTGAGAACTCAGGTGATGCCAACAATGCTCAACTCTACTCACTCAACATTGAGCTAGTCGATCCTAGCGCAGTTCAAATTAAAGACTTTAAAATCACCAATGAAACCTGCGTGCCAAACAATGGCTCCCCAGACCCCGACGAACTAATCACTGGAACTGTCACAGTCGAAAATATCGGCACAAATGCAGCCACCAATATCATAGTCACTTTAAGCGGCAGCAGCGACCTCACTATCCAAGGCAGCGCCACACAAAACATCGGAACACTCGCAGCAGGTAATACAATAGACGTCTCTTACACTTTTTCACTCGCAGGTAATTGTGCCGACCTAGAGAGCATCACTTTACGTGCAGATAGCAACACAGGTTTTGTAGAGCTCAACCAAGACTTCACATTAGGTTCAGTCGGTAGTGTTTCTGTCGAAGATTTTGACTCTACAACCCTTGGCCTGTTACCAACTGACTATAGCCAAACATCTGACAATGTATCTGCAAACTGGGAGACTAGTAACAGTTCGGCGGATTCCGTGCCAAACTCAGCATTCTCTCCAGGGCTCGCATCGGTCAACTCAGCATATCTTATTTCTCCAAATCTCACCGGGATCAATGCAGATTCAGAACTTCGTTTTGACCACAACTATTTCATGGAAGGAGCGTTTGACGGAGGCGTACTCGAAATATCACTCAACAATGGCAGCTGGGTTGAATGGGAAAACGCTGGTGGCAGCTTTACTCAAAATGGATACGACAGTTCAATCAGCACTGGGTTCTCGAGCCCGATAGCCAACCAAAATGCATGGACTGGTAATTCGAATGGCTTCATCAAAACCATCGCGAGCTTCCCGCCAAACGCATACGACCAAAGTGTGCGTGTACGTTGGCATCAAGCCAATGATAGCTCACAGGTCGAAGATGGTTGGTGGATTGATAACATCGAGTTCATTGGCTCTATCTGTTGTGAAAGCACAATTCCTACACTGAGTGTTACCGCGCCCAACCCAACTGTTGCAGAGTTCACGCCTTCCACCACCGCAGACTTCGTCATCACTGCTGACATGGATGTGAATGGCGACCTGAGCGTGGCCTACACGCTTTCAGGCGACGCTGTTGCCGACTCTGACTTCATCGCGCTCGCGGGCTCAGCCACAATACTATCCGGACAAGATATGGCGATCATCCCTGTTACGGCGATCACAGATAGCGAGATTGAAGGCGATGAAACACTCACCCTAACCTTATCACCATCGCTAAACTATGGAATCAACACAGCCACAGCGAGTATCACCATTAAAGACCTTCCTTTCGATGAGTATCGTCATACTAACTTCGGAAGTTCAGTGACTAATATCGCTGATGGCGAAGACTTCGATTTCGACGGTATTGCCAACTTAATTGAATATGCTTTTCGCTTAAATCCGACCTCAAGCACAACCCTCCCCTTCAGCCTACTTGTCGAGAACTCTGGTGGACAGACCCTCGAACTCACTTACTACGAAGATACCGAAATTCCGGATATCAACTATATCGTGGAAACATCTACAACGCTCGACTCTAATTCATGGTCAACTGCCGGCGTAACCATAACCAATGGAACCACGACTGATGGGTTACTCACAAGAACGGCAAGTATTCCCATCAACAATCAACCTGGATTCATTCGCTTACGAATCGAACGTATCGCTCCATAAAACCAGACCGAGAATATGCTGTAAATAGATCTAGATCCAATGGATTTCTGAGCGATAAAATAAATCCAATTCTTGATTTAGGAGCGTCCAGCTTAGGCGCCACACACAGAACGACTACTAAGACTTTGAGCAAATACGAACCGCTAGAACGATTTTGTCGCAATCAACTCCGCTACTCAACTTGAAGAATCAGCCCTTTTAAATAACGGCTCTCTGGAAGATTGAGCAATACAGGGAAATCGAATGGCTGACTAATGCGGGCGAAAATACGCCCTTCCCGACCAACGGATGCTGCAGCTGCGGCAACCAGTTGATCAAAAGCCTGCGCAGTGACACTGGAGCTACGGCAATAGGTAGCAATCACCCCGCCAGCAGGAAGAATAGCAAAGGCTTTCCGGTGAAGCTCAGAAAGTGCCTTCAAATCGATCGAACACTCGGCAGGTGGATCCAGAATAATTGCGTCAAAAGTTCCTGGCTCACATGTAGCTAAATACTTTCCAACTTCAGCCTGAACAGCTTCTATCGGCAGTACATTTTTTTGGGCAATGGCTCCAATCGCTTTAACTGCCATATCGTCCGTATCCACGGCTACCACGGACTCAGCATCGTGACGCATCGCCTGTAAAGCAAAGGCACCCAAATTCGCAAACCCATCCAAGACCTTGCGCCCAGCACAGAGGCTACCAACAAGCGCATGCTGCTCGCGTTGATCCAAGTAAAAACGTGGTTTCTCAACATTTAGCAGATCGATACGGTAAGTTAAATCGTCAATTTCAATCCAGTAGCCTTTGAGATTATTGCCACTGAATGTACGAACCTCAGATTTAAGGCCGAAGTCAGCACGCAACGAGCTGTCATTCCGCACCACAATCTCACGCGGAGTATAACCTTCCCTAAGGACCTCGAGTATCGCGTCTAGCTGAGCCTCAACGGCAGCATTTTCTACGGAGACGAGAATCACATCGCCATACAGTTCGACAACCAGTCCCGGCAAATAATCGGCATCCGAACTTACCAATCGTTGGCAACCTTCTTCAGCACGCCGCCCTACAGATTCCTCCAGAGCGTCGACGATATAACTAATATCGAATTGTACATCCTCAACCCAAGTAAACCGACGCCAAGCGGCTTGCGAATCTCGTGTATCGAAAATGCCTGTTCCGAGCGAGTTGCTCTGTTGGTCATACAGCGTGACAGCTTTGCCATTCTCCAATTCAAGTCCGTTCAGTTCGAGGTCGCACAATTGAACCCATGGGTGTCCATTCAATGGTTTATTAGTCTGTAAAATCATAGCGGGAAATGGACGCAAGCTCAGCAAAGAATCAATAACGAATGTTAGTTAGCGTGCTTTACGGAACAACTGAAACGCCATAATGAGCATAATAATATTAGGCAACCATGCCGCAAGGAGCGCTGAGATGATTTGTCGCTCTCCGAGGATCGAAGCGACACTAATGAGCACATAAAAGATCGCGAAGAACCCCATGCACTTCGATACACCAATCATTGGACTGGTACGCACACCAGAAACCGCAAAGGGAACGGCGATGCCAACGACAACCAAACAACTAAACGGCACAGCGAATAAAGAAAAATAGCGTACGAGATAGGCATGCACTTTCGGATTTTCTTCGGGCGGGACCATTTCGATGATACGGCGCAGCTCAAAAAGTGAGAGTTCGTCTGGATCTTTATGTAGCGCTAACATCAAATTAGGATCTTCATGAAAACCTTCGAAAATTTTCTCTTTAAAGGGCAATGCCCGTAACACATCACCAGTCTCGACATCGAACAAGAGTTCGCGCCCATCCAGAAACACCCAATGCCCCAGCGTATCGTCGAAGTAAGCCTCGCGTGCGGAAATCCGTGCCGTTTCGGCCCCACCATCCTCGCGTGTATGCACATTCACACCTGACCCCAGCCAAGCACGCTCACTGAATCGATTCATAAACCAAAGGCGACCATCTTTACGATTATCGAAGCCTAGATTATGAATTAATCCAACATCTTGATTCCCCTGCGTTTGATCGGCCGCAGAAAACTCAAGGTTTTCAATAAAGGTGCGCGATTGCTCGACAGACTTTGGCACAACCGACCCGGTTAGATAAAGCAAGAGCATTGAAAGCACAAGGCCAGCACCCCAAAGTGAACGACTTATACGAAAGAGGCTAGCGCCCGTCGCCCGCATTGCGATGATCTCATTATTGCGATGTAGACTGCCTAGTGAAAAAAGTAAGGATACTAAAAAGGCGATAGGCAAAATCGCCGGTAGATACGTTGGCAAAGCTAAAGCATAAAAGAAGCAGATCTGGCCGACACTTGCATCATAGTCGAGCAAGTCAGGCAAGGAATCATACATGTTCTGTAAAATGAGGATGCCGACGATCACACCTAGCGTGAGAGCAAAGCCCACCGCCCATTCTTTCAAAACATACCGATCAATAATTGACATACCCTGTTCTAAGGCATTCGCATAAGAAAAGTCACTCTGTTTGAGCAGTTTTTTTGCTGGCGTGTGCCTTGGCTGTCTTTCTTGATAGCTTACAGCATGGTAAAACGCATTAAAGAATCCTGGAATTCCCGTCTTGGAGTCATTCTAGCCGTCGCCGGCAGCGCAGTTGGCCTGGGTAACTTCCTCCGCTTCCCTGGGCAAGCAGCTGAATATGGCGGCGGTGCCTTCATGATCGCCTACTTCATTTCTTTTGTCTTGATCGGACTGCCGATTTGCTGGGCTGAGTGGACAATGGGCCGTCATGGCGGGCAAGCAGGCTTTAACTCGTCGCCCGGTATTTTTAACTATATTACGCGTAAGCCAGCATTCAAATACCTCGGTGTCATTGGCGTGCTGATTCCTGTGATTATCTACATGTATTATGTGTACATTGAAGCATGGTGTTTGGGCTACGCGGTTAATTTCTTAAAAGGCAACATGGCGTTTGAGAATATTGAGCAGGCGGGTGATTTCTGGGGAACATTTATCGGCATCGAGGCTGATGGCAGCGCCCTTGGTTTCGGACTCAAACAAGTTGGTTTTTACCTTATATTGGTCTTCATTCTAAATTTCGTGCTCATCTACCGAGGTATTTCTAAGGGCATTGAGCTCTTTTGCCGCTATGCGATGCCGACGCTGGTTGTGATTGCGTTCATCATCTTGCTACGCGTGCTCACTCTAGGAACGCCAGATGAAAACTACCCAGAACGAAACGTGTCCAATGGATTGGGCTTTATGTGGAACCCAGTCAAACACGTGGTTGAACATCAAAATGATTCTGGCGAGTGGATTGTCGAAAAAGAAATCGTCGATGCCAGTCTCCTCAAAACAGCTGAAGTCGCCGCAACCGCAGACGAAACCATTCGCGTGCGCAACATTTCGGTAAAAGAACAGCTGTTTAATCCGCAGCTCTGGCTCGCAGCAGCAGGGCAAATATTCTTCTCTTTGTCGGTCGGCTTCGGGGTGATCATCACTTATTCTAGTTACCTAACGAAGAAGGACGATGTAGTGCTCAGCGGGCTTGCCGCAACGAGTGCAAATGAATTTTGTGAAGTCGCCCTCGGCGGGTTGATCACATTACCTGCGGCAGTGACTTTTCTCGGCGTTGCAGGTGTGGCAGGCATGGGCACTTTCGGGCTAGGCTTCAATGTGCTGCCCATGGTCTTTGCGAATATGGCATTCGGCAACTTTTTTGGTTTTCTCTTCTTCTTCCTCTTGTTCCTCGCAGCAGTGACGAGTTCACTATCGATGCTTCAACCGGGCATCGCTTTTTTAGAAGAAGCGCTCAAAGTCTCACGTAAACAATCCGTCGCCCTACTCGGCTTAATTACAGCAGTAGGTTGCGGCTTTGTTGTCTATTTCAGCGAAGGAGTGAAAGCACTCGACACGATGGACTTCTGGGTTGGCACTTTCCTTATCTTCGTCTTATCGACAATTCAAATCATCATCTTCGGCTGGATCATTGGTGTCGATAAGGGCTTTAAAATGGCACACGAAGGCTCTGCCATACGTATCCCTAGTTTCTTCAAAATCATTATGAAATATGTGAGCCCACTTTTTCTACTTGTAATTTTCGCACTCTGGATCGCTGCAAACGTATTCGGGATCAACTTCAGCACAGGTGAAACTAGCTACAGTAGCTATGTCGAAGACCTCTTCATCGAACCCAATACCGTAGCTTGGATGAGCATCGCGCTCATCGGCATTGTCGCGGCACTGTTCGTCTTCATTGTCTCACTCAACACTAACTATAAAACACTCACAAAGGAGGAGCCGAAATGACACTCTATGGTTGGTTGATAATGGCACTCTCAGTAGGCTCTGTAACGAGTCTCCTTGCTTGGTGTATTTATAAAGTATTCACAGTGCCAGAAGAGGCTGAACACATACATGGTTTCGAGCAAGAAACGCCTGATATTGATGGGTAACCGACTACAGGTCGAACTCGGCTCGGAATGCGGCACTTGCTGATTCAAACTCGTCACGTATCGGTTGTGCAGCATCGTTCAGCTCAATAAGTTGTCCCGAGTCAATCGCTTGCTCAATGGCTCGATAAAATGCAGCCAATCGCGCTAAGCCTAAATTACCCGCACTACCAGCAACAAAATGAACCAGCTTACGTAAATCGACAACTGCATCGATCATACAAATTTTATCAAGCTCGATTAACTTCGCACGGCTTTCCGTCTCAAACAATTCAATGAGCTCACGGACTAAATCGGTAGTGTCCTCATCATCTTGAACCATCAACAACATATCGATTTGCTCTCGATCCATAATCGGTGCGTCACGATCGAAAGTAACCGATGCTAGTGTATTTTGTTCAGACATTATGTATTCAGTTTAAGACTCTATCTTTGAAAACACCAGATCTTGCAGCTTCTCTAAGTAAATATCCATCGAATACTTTTCCTGAAGCTCCTGACGACAAGCAATTGCAATGCTCGCTCCAGCATCAGGTAATGAAAGAAAACGTTTAATAGCTTCAACTAAAGCCTGAGGATTCCCACGCTCGTACAATAAAGCAGTCTTCGCATCTTCAACAATCTCCGGCACCCCACCATCACGGGAAAGGATACAGGGCAAGCCCGCCATCATCGCCTCGACTGGCGTCATAGGAAAAGGATCATCGCACTGACTGGTGACGAGCAGTGCATCATAATCTGGATAGTGATGGATAATTTCGCCCGGGCGTATTCCAACCATTTCGACACAATGCGCTAGCCCCATAGCATTAATGCGCTCACGCATCGCTTTTCGTTCGATAGGCTCCCCCATTCCGAAAATATCTAAGCTAACTTCCTCACCAGCCGCATTCAGCTGAGCAATTGCCTCCAGTGCCAGCTCCGGTGCTTTATCTGCGGTTAATCGCCCTGCCCACATCAAACGTCCATTGTGTGTAAATTGCTGCTTAGGCTCTACAGGATTTGGGTTTAGCGCAGAATAAAAAAATGGAACTTTGGCCGCAGACTCCAAGCCATCGTTGAGCAATGTCTTACTAAGGCTTTCACTCGCAAACCAACTCAGTGACAGATCTAAGTCAGCTCGATCGTAAATAGGCAATTCCGCATGCACACGTCGTCGCGCACCAGTAACGGTCATTATACACTTACGTAAACGAGCCGAAAAAGAATGCTGATGCTTCCACCACCATTGCCAAGGATCTTGATCAAAAAATTCCGCCTTCAACCAATTAGTATGTAAATCGTATGCAACCGAAACCGAACTTTGCTGCAAACGCATCAAAAGAGACTTCGATAGTTGACCGCATCCCCAAACTAAAACCAAGTCAGGCTTAAACCGAGACAGTCGATAGTCGAGTGTCCCAGCATTTTCCAGATCTATGGCATGTACATCTTGATAGCTCAACTGCTGTAATTCATCGTCAGAGAGATTCGCAGATAGCAAAAATTCACGAAATACGCCCTTCTCCGCAGGCACACCTCCCGGTGGCACTCGATAGTTTGAGGTAAGCACTTGTAGTCGATGCCCACTCGCAGATAAAGCCCCAACAACTTGCTGACAACGCACGTCATGCCCACTGGCTCCAAGAGGTGGATAGTGACTAGTTAAGATGAGTATTTTCACAAGCTATTTTAAATTCAGCAGAGATAGCTGAGCATGTTTTTGAAGCAACTGTATATTTAACAAACAGCGTAAAACACACCTATGAGCCTCGTTTGCTTAACAAAGTAACTCACCGATCGCACGGCTACGAAATGACTCTAATAACTCCATTGATTTCTCAGAGGAATTCGAGCGTAACACTTCATCTACAAGAGCTTGAGCGTCTTTCAACTCGATCTGGCGGATTAAATACTTAACCTCAGGAAGAGAGTTCGAAGTCACACTTAGAGAACTCGCGCCCATACCTAGTAATAACGCTGCAAATAAAGGATCACCAGCAATCTCACCGCAAACGCTGACCGGAATGTTCGCGCGCTTTCCACCATCAATAATCGCTTTCAGCGTGCGCAACACTGCGGGGTGCGCAGGATCATATAGGTGCGCGACTCGATCGTTCAAACGGTCCACCGCCATCAAATACTGAATTAAATCGTTGGTGCCAATACTAAGAAAGTCGGTTTCTTCTGCAATTAGATCAATAATAACGGCGGCACTCGGCACTTCAACCATGGCACCGACTTCAATACTATCATTAAAGTCTTGGCCTTCTTTACGAAGCTCCGTCTTTACCGACTCCAACACCACATTCGCACGACGCAACTCATTGAGACCACTAATCATGGGATACATGATCTTCACGTTCCCGGAAGCACTTGCACGTAAGATCGCACGTAGTTGAGTCTTAAAAATACCCAGATTCTCTAGGCAAAAGCGAATCGCTCGAAACCCCATGAAGGAATTATCCTCCTTGACGCTCTCATCTCCAATCGTTTTGTCGCCACCAACATCCAATGTGCGAATAATCACAGGATACTTGCCTGCAGCTTTCGCAACTGCGGCATATTCCTCATACTGCACCTCTTCAGATGGATAGCCATGGTCGCGGAGAAAAATCCCTTCGGTTCTAAATAATCCCACACCGTCTGCATTCATTGAAAGTGCCTGCTCCATGTCTTGAGCACCTTCAACATTTGCCATCAAACCAATCAGTGCACCATCCTTGGTCTCACTCGGCTCGAAGGTCGCCGTATTGTAGATCTCATCCAACTTACGACGTTCACTAGCAAGCTTACCATATTTGAAAAGTCGATCCTCGGTCGGGTTGATCACGATGATACCATCGTGACCGTCTAGTAAGATCTGGTCGCCGCTCTTAATACGCTTAGTCGCATTGTGCATGCCAACAACAGCTGGAATCCGCAAAGAGCGTGCCATGATTACAGAGTGACTGGTCTTACCACCCATATCTGTCGCAAAGCCTAAAAGCTTTGTGCGATCCATATCTGCCGTATCCGAAGGTGTGATATCTTCAGAGATCACAATCGTATCGCTCGGAATATTGCCCAAGTTTACCTTTTGTGACCCGATCAAGTTATGTAGCAAGCGCCGCGTAACATCACGTATATCTGAAACCCGCTCTTTGAGATACTCATCTTCCATCGAGCTGAAAAACGAGATGTAGCGCTGAGCAACATTGTTATAGCAGTGCTCTACATTCTTCTTCGACGTTCGAACTTCAGAGGTGACCTCCGAAATCAGCGCACTGTCTTCAAGCACCATTAAATGTGCATCAAAAATCGCCGCCTCTCCTTCGCCAAGGCTTTCAGCAACTTTATTACGAACAGCAGTAATTTCACTACGAGTCGCCAGAATCGCTTGATCGAGGCGCTCAATCTCCTGATCGACCAAAGATTCCTCGATATTAAAAACGGGAATATCTAACTGGTTCTGCGAATAGACCAAGGCGGTGCCATGAGCCACCCCCGGGGAAGCGGGGATGCCCTCTAAAATTACTTCATTGGTTTCAAAATCAGACACGTGTATTAATTGGCGAAATTCAAAGAGCGTCGCGGCTTATAGGCATATTCTCAAATCATGAGATCGAAGTGACAACCCAAAAGACCGACTGACCATACGCAGTTCGACAGATTTCATGCATATGTGAAGAAGAAAGATCACTTTCTTTAAGAATTGCAAAACAACAACTTCCACTACCGCTCATAAGGCACTTCGTGCCTTGCTCACGTAACTCCCCAAGTAAACAAAATAAACTAACATATTTACGAGCAACCATAGGCTCAAAAGAATTAAATAATACCCCTGCCAGGTCTTTTGACTCTCTAAAAACTAAGAAACGATTCAAAGCGTCCTCCTCATTCTCGTAGCCATTCGGGACATACTCACGAAGTTGCCCATAAGCCCAGGCCGTATTCACCGCGAAATCTGGACGAAACAAAACTATAGGCTGCCCCCGAAGAACGGCCATCAACGCGTCTTCCAATGGCTCAATAATCTCGCCTCGCCCTCTCATTAACGAGGGCCTAGGATCAATAAAAAAGGGACAATCCGAGCCCAACTGTGCCGCCAATCCCATAAGTGCTTCCTTCGAAAGCGGCTCACCTGACAAAGAATTCATCGCAAGCAGTGCGGTCGACGCGTTGCTACTGCCACCGCCAAGCCCTGCCCCCATCGGGATCAATTTCTCCAGATCAAATTCAAAATACAGAGGCTGTCCAAGCGTTTCACGAAACAAAGCAGCCGCCTGAAGCACTAAGTTCTCGGTTCCGGTGGGCACAGACGGGTCAGTGCAGCGCAGCATATCCTCACCACAAGCAGCAAGCTGCACACTCAACCGATCTCCAAAATCCAAAGCGACAACAACCGATGTCAGTGCGTGAAACCCGTCGGCCTGTGGGCCATGAACCGATAACATTAGGTTCACCTTCGCGGGGGAAATCAGTTCAATGCGATCGGTGGAAACACTCATACTGGCGAGACTAAGCAGAGTAATTGCCACAGCCAAACAAAATCACATTTTTGCACTTTGCCTCACGCCCACTGCCTGTTACTTCATTGAATATGTCCAATCCACATTCATGCGCTCTCATTTTGGCACTCGATTTAGAAACCCGCGAAGAAGCCCTCTCCATGCTTGACCGCTTAGGCGACTCTCTCGAATGGGTGAAGATCGGCCTCCAGCTCTTCACTGCTTATGGTCCCGACTTCGTTCGTGAAATTGCCGACAAAGGCTATAAGGTATTCCTCGACCTAAAATTGCACGACATCCCCAACACTGTCGCCAAAGCAGTGCAAAGCATCTCCACCTTGCCAGTGCAATTGCTAACACTGCACGCTTGCGGCGGCGGCGAAATGCTCGAATGGGCCAACAAAGCACGTACAGACCACGCACCAGACCTCAATCTACTCGCGGTCACTGTGCTCACCTCCATGGATGAAATGCAGCTACGCTCGCTCAACGTGCATTCCACACCCGAAGCACAAGTCATTCATCTAGCTGACATCACATTGAAAGCAGGAATCCAAGGACTGGTCTGCTCCTCACTGGAACTCAACCCACTGCGCACACGCTTTGGCAACGCCCCGATTATTGTCACCCCCGGCATCCGTCCAGCAGGTAGCGCTTCCGATGAGCAAAAACGCATCATGACACCCGCGGCAGCCGCAGCTGCTGGCTCAAGCTACATCGTCGTCGGGCGCCCGATCCTCAAAGCAGACGATCCAGCTGCAACCGCGAATGCCATCCAAGCAGAGCTCGTCTAGCCTTTAGCGCTCTAAAAATGTCCACATCTGCAATATTTCTCGCCGCAGGCAGTGGCAGCCGTATGCAAAGTTGTGTTAATGACAAAGTGCTGGCCCAACTCGACGGGAAACCCATATTCATACACAGCATACAAGCGTTCCTCAATGCAAAGGTCGTCGACCACTTCACGATTGTCTATAGAGACGAGCTACAGCGCACTGCCCTAGAGGAAGCACTCAACAATATTGACATTAGAAGCATTAAGGTCGCTTGGGTTACTGGCGGCAAAGAAAGGCAAGACTCTGTCTTTAACGCACTCACCCAGCAGGAAACATCCCGTAAATACGTATTCATACATGATTGCGCGCGCCCTCTGGTTTCGGTTAAGGCAATTAAGGCCTTACACAAGGCCTTACAAAAGAATAAGGCAGTCGTGCTCGCACACCCTGTAATCGACACGATCAAACGTATCGAGGTTACAGGTGAAGTGGAACAAGTCTTGCTCGAAGATCTCGATCGCAATCGCCTCTGGGCGATGGAAACCCCGCAGGCCTTTGACTACGAAGTCATTTCATCCGCTTACCGAAATGTAAAAACCAACAAGCTCGACATCACAGACGATACCGCAGCTGTAGCGTTGATTGGAATCCGCACAACGCTCGTGCCAAACACTAAGCCAAACCTCAAGATCACCACACCACAAGATCTACTCTACGCGGAATGGCTACTCAAACAATCTACACTGTAGATGACATGTGATGATCGCCACATCATCCCCTAAAGCCCCCCGCTTGCACAACTAGCGTGCTTTTTCAACGATCTTAAAGAGCGACTCTTTTTCATCCGCTCCAATTTTCGCATCTTTAACAGCTTGGTATGCCGCATCAGGGTCGATTTCCACCCAACTACGCACAGATTGTTTCAAAGTGTTTCTGCGCATCGAGTCATCGCCAACGGTTGAGGCCCACATAAACCCCGCCTCTGGATCGGTCTTGGAAATACTGCCCACTAAGGTCTCCACTGAACGATCCCGATTCGGCCCCTCATCCAAGGTAGCAATCCATTCGGACGCTGCCATTGGATCATGCTGCACATAAGTTCGGGCGACTGAACGATAAATATCAGAATGCCCCTGCTCATCCAGATCACTCGGAATTTTATCCAACCAATCAACTGCAGTTTGAGGATCTTGGCGCGCCCATTCTTGAAAGCCGCTACGTAAATAATTCATCTGCTTGCCCTCATCCACAGACGCCTGAAGGTAATTTAAAGCCGCACCCGGATCTGCTTGCATCCAGTTTTGATAAACCGACTGAACTGCCGAACTACGGGCTTGACCATCACTTAACGACTCAGCCCACGTCAAAGCTCCCATTTGGTCATACTTCGACCATTCACTCACAATGCTCGACGCTAATTGACGTTGCACCTCTGGATCTGTCGATTGCGCGATGAGAGGCTTCACCGCATCGATACCATAACGAGCGAGTTGCCAACCCATGTTACCCAGCGCACGTCGTTTCTCATCCTCGTAGGCTAAATTCGTCGCAAACTCAATTGCTGCCCCAGGATCCCCTTCCGCGATTTTCTGAGCCAGACTACCAATCGCATTCATGCGCGCACTCCCCGCAGGTAAGTCTAAGACAAAGGCTTCCGCTCGGGCACGGTCTACTTGAACGAGTTCACGCATTATCTCTCCAACTTTTTGATCATACACTTGCCCAGTGGCCACTTCACCAACCCAAGTATAGATTTCTTGAATCTCCTCAAAATCGTTTTTCCAGGCGAGATTACTAAACGAAATATTCTGCAATACTTCGCGACGATCCATCGGATCCGTCTTCCCTTCGATATAGGCCTTGGCGGTATCGATATCTTGATTTAATAAGCGGCGGAACACTTCTTTTTTTGAATTATACACTGTTCCATCAACAGGCAGTGATTCAAGCCAGTCTAAAGCAGCCAAGGGATCTTCTCCCATCCAATGGCTCAATGCACCCGAAAGTGCCTGCACTTTTTGCGGTCCATCGGGCAAAGCCAACGCAGAGTCACGCGCCGTTTCCAAATCAGTATGCGCCCAATTCTGATAAATACCACGCATCACCCACTCGGAACGATGCCCAAGCGCCTGCATTTCCTGCGCCTTTTGAATCGCGCTTTGTGGATCGTCGGTAGCAATCGCTTGAATAACAAGCTGAAGCGCGCTCTGCTGGGCTCGCTGGTTCGGCTCATTCAGCGCAGCACTATACGCGGCATTTGGATTCTTCTTTGCCCAGGCACCATAAAATGCACTGCGTAAGCCCCACTGTTGATCCGTGGGCTGCGATTCAATATAAGCGATCATCCCTTCCGGATCGGCACTCGCCCACTTTGTGGCAAGAATGCCCACAGCTGTCCACCGCATCGTCCCTTGATACTTTTGAACAACATCCATCAACGACGAAAAATCAGATGCCTTCGCTCGCTTTAGCCGTTCAAGAAGCGCGCTCAATTGATCGAGCTCATCCATGTCTTCGAGCGATTCGAGCCATTCACTCGTCATCCCTGCCGCTTCCATCGCGGCAGTTTCGGCCTTAGTCAATTCAGCCCCATCCAGAGCACTCCCAGCAGATGACTTCGATCCGCCCGAACCAGATGATTGATTCGCCGCAACCGATTCCGATCGCTCAGAGGCATCAGCATCCGACGAACCAGCAAAAAACCAACCACCGAGTAAACCAAGACAAAGCGCAATAAGAGGAAGCAACCATTTCATAGCGTCACGCTAGGATTCGAGACTAGGATCGCAAGGACAGCTTTCAATCTCCGTTACGACACCAAAGCACCTCATAAATAATTTCTCATCGAAATTGTTCGACGCCACGGAAAATACCCTTTTGCTACCTCTCTTTGACACTGGGGCCTGTAGCTCAGTGGTTAGAGCAGGGGACTCATAATCCCTTGGTCGTGAGTTCAAGTCTCACCGGGCCCACCAGTTGACAATCTGCGACAGCTCCGACCAGAGCAGAACTAAGCAGCTCTAAGTCAGCAGGTTCCGAGGAACCCTTAGCTCTAATTCTGTCGTTTGCACCATAAGTAGTGCCTGAACGAAAACCCTTCGATTTCACCTCATGCTCAACGCAATAGCTCATTAGCGTAGTCATTTTGACCTCAAATCCCAACCACTGATCAATTCGTCTTATTTTCAGCGCTGATTGCTTCGACTTACACTGTAATTGGAGGCAACGGGGCACACTAAGGCAATGCTTTCCCATTAACAGGAAGCGATTCTGCATTTTCAAAGACGGAACTATGCGGCTTTGACGCAGGCGTTGGTTCGCCTCTGAGCATCGATCAAATGATTGCCGATTCTGTACAGATGGTAAGCGAACACGCCTAGACCGGCATATCTGGCGTAAGCCTGATAGACTTTATCTGGACAGCAATTAAGTCCGTGATGCTTTAAGGAGTTGATATTGCTTTCAACGGCACTGTGCTTGTTGGCGAGCTTCCCAAGAGCGCCAAACCCAGGCAGAAGGACACGAATCTTGTTCGATTTAGACTCTGGTGAGATTAATAACTATTGTAAAGATCCGCGACTTCGCTGCCTGTTAGTGCGATATCATAGACGATGACTTCATCAATCGCGCCCTGGTAGTGGGATCCATTGATTGCGCTACCTAAACGCACCTCCTCGACAGGCCCGAATGA
This sequence comes from Egregia menziesii, assembly GCA_035584435.1. Lineage (NCBI taxonomy): Eukaryota > Phaeophyceae > Laminariales > Lessoniaceae > Egregia > Egregia menziesii. Next base: position 67,858 of record JAXCLT010010912.1, read on the forward strand.
CCTGGTCTTGTTACTTGCCTGAGCCAGTAATACTCCATCTATGTAAATCTCCATGAGCCCGGTGTTTGCATCTTTGATAAAAACCCAGTGGTGCCAGGTACCTTCGGCTTGCGAAGTGCTAATAGGTCCGGAGATGAGACGATCAATTGAGGAGCCTCCATCGTTACCAGCGTCCCAATAAACCTTTGAATTGTTCCATGGCAGATGGATGTTCACGACGCGCTGACCAGATGCGCTTTCGACACGGAAGATGGTGTCGCTGCGTGGCTGCCCGATACCGCCTTTAACCCACATCGCGATGGAGATCTCATTGCCGATGCTATCGAAGACCTGACTAGGAATAACCATCGAATCATCCGCGCCGTCGAAGTCGAGCGAGACACCATCAAATGCGTTCGAACCGTTTAATATGGCGGCGCCTCCAGTGCGTGTTGCATCGCTGCGGGTATAGGAGTTGTCTAGCATCGTAAACCCTGAGCGATCCATATTCCAATAGCCCACGATGTCTGGGGAATACCAAGTGAGTTCAGCTTCGTCGAGTTCAGCATCAAGCCATACATCGACGTATTTGAACGAGCGCGTGTATTCATAACCTTCTTTTTCCGGGGGGCCGAGGGGCGCTCCGAGCGGACGGGTTAACTCATCGACATATGCGGTCGGGTCCCAAACATACTCTGGGTAAATTTCGACATTTTGGTCCGGTTGGTAGCGGAAATACGAATACTCTTCAGCGACAATCAGATAGTATGCCAGCGGTAGAGTGACTCGCTCACGGATTTCGTCGATCAACGCGGCTTCATTACCTGCGGCTATTTCATCGCTCAGATAGGAATTAACCATGCGGTCTTCGAATGCAGGCATCAGAATTTTTCCTTTCTCCGCTGCTTCACGCATCATTTGAATGCTGACTACGCGGGCATCCGCCTCGGATTGAGCTACCGGACTATCGCTGTTTGGCAAATGCCATCGCTCAATATACGAACCCGTAAAGATTTGCATCGCACTTCGGCTACCGCCTGTGCGTCCATTGCGAAGTGAGTTTCCTACAATGAGCGTGCCGCTGGGTGCATTCATTGCCAGATCGAAGTAGGAACGTTCCTTACCAGTGAGCGGTGCTTCGTAGACACCATCATCATTTACGTAACTTACGTCGCTATCGGCCTTATCGATGAAAATTCCGTCGATTTCAGGACGGGCTACCATGTCGAGGCACAAATCAACCCACCAGTCCCGTAACTCAGGATGGTCGTGGTTTAACGAGAAATAGTTACGTATCATGTCGTAGACACGATTACCCCCACTATCCAGCGTGTAATTGTACCAGTTGTTAAAGTCAAAGTCCGCATCTGCCTCGAATCCTGTAAAATGGATGGCGGTGTTCATGTAGAATAGAGTTTTAATTTCTGAATTGAAGCTTTTCAAAACGCCAGCATCGGTCGTGGACTCCGTTTCTTTGCGGAATCCGCCCATAGCCATAATGTCAATATTACTGGCCAGCGTTTGGGCCGCAGTCGTATTGAGCGTTCCATTGATGGACGCCCAGCGTGGAATGGTGTCCCAACTAAACGCCGGATAGTTGACGAATTGAGTTTCAGCAGCATAATCCAAGTTCATTTCAGGACCCGTTGGATGCACAGAGTAATCACTCGAATCGAAGGTGGATGGTTCGCTGCCAGTCGATAGTGAAACCTGAAAACCGACGGACCGAATCGATGGCCGGCGAGTGGTGCCACTCCCTGCATTTGTCACGATAAATGGATCGACAGCAGAGATGGAGAAATCATCGGGAGAGCTGGATTCCGTCGACTGAAGTCCAGTTCCTTGGCCAATAATGAGCTGGTGCGTATGGCCACCGTTGAGTTCTTCCATGCGAAAGGATAGAAATCCGCTAATGGTGGGTGTATAGCCGCTAACGGATACGCTCATATTCTCAACGCTGAAAAGCAGAGATTGACCGTCGTCTAAATCGTCATCCGTTCCCACGCCCCAAACACCATTGACGCTTGTAGTTGTATCCGAGCTACCTACCCCTGTCATACTAGAGCTGTCTTCGGCAGCACTGTAGATAAAATTCGACCCGGAAAACCCTTCGACTCGAAGATCGAACGAGATGGTGTCATTTGAACCATTACCATCGAAGTCGGAACCGGACCATAGCACTGAATAAACAAGATCATCGCCCGAAGCAGACTCACTGTATGTAAGGTTCGGTGAGGAGAGATCCCGGGTAACGCGCCCCGAGTTGACTCTCAGGTCAGTCATCGCACCTGAGTCAGGATTAGCGACAAACCACAGGCTCTGTGCCTGTGCATGAACCGCATCCGAGACCGTAATATAAATCCGGTCGGAATCGTAAGTCAGTGTGCCGCCGTCAAGGCCGAGAATAGTTACATCTGCGCTGTCAAAGGAGCCTGTCAGAGATCCAAAGGTGAACAAGTCGACAACGTTACCGCCGATCGTATATCCGCGCAAATCGATGGTAAGCTTTGCACCGGAGTCTATGCTTAGGTTGTTGGCTACATTAATCGAGCTCACTCCTTTTGCGGTGAAATCAAAAAAGACTTCTCCAACGCTTAGCACACGCATGCTGTCCGCAGTATTCGTCGATTCCGGACCATCGACTTCAAAGATTCCAGAGCGCACAAAAATTTGGTCAACGACATCCAAATGACCATCGACGACTAGGTAGCTGGAAAAAGTTGTGCTGCTTGCCGAATGCCCCACTCGCAGGTCGTCACCGATTGTTACGTCGGCATGTTGATCGACATGAGCTCCGCCTAGGCCTGCAGTGTCTCCAAGTAAGTAGCTGCCGGTTATCGACATGTTGTGAAAATTACCGAGCGTCGAATCGTCTCGAAGACGGATTAGACCGACTTGACCTGAGGTATAGGGCGTAGCTATGACCGGGTTGTCGCTTGTGCCCTGAATGATGACAGTATCTCCTGAAGTCGTGCCCGGCACGCTACCAGAGCTCCAATTACTATCGATGGACCATTCGCTGTCGTAGCTGCCATTCCAGCTAACATTAGCCGCCGAAGCACTGAATATCAGAGAGACACTAAAAAGGCAAAAAAGGGTAATCTGCCTGAATATAAATCTAGTTTTTGAGGCTTGATAAGTAGTTATTTTTAAACGCATGGAATAAAGCATAGGGTTATGGGACAAGGGGTATGGGGTGTATACATACTACCCCTAGGTTTTTGTAATAATACACCCATCTCAATGCTTGTCTGTCGGTTGTTAAACCGACAGACTCTGTATACTGATTCTGCTAATCTTTTATCCGAGAAGAATGTTTTGCCCCCGATGACTGCACTACTCGGAACAATCAATAGTAGCTAGATTTATGGTATGCTTTAAAAAACAGCTCCTTGCGGCCATCCTGACGACGCTACTAAGCGTTGAAGCAGTCGCCGCTCCTCAGTTGAAGGAACTCTCCCTAGTTGAGCTCCAACAGAGATTGGATGTAATTGACACAAAACTCTCTCAACTCGCCGATTACAGCCTGCGTAGTGGAATGGGCTCCATCGGTTACCGCTCCGAGCTGCATAAAAGCCCGGAAAAGACCGAATGGATAGAAATCGAATTAGCACAGGAGACTCCACTCGACGAGATAATACTCGTTCCTGTCCTTCGGCGGGATGCTCGCGAAAAATTCCACGCAGACGGCTTTCCACAAGCGCTCCGTATCACCGCTGGCACCGCAAAAGACCCCACAGGAATCATCGTGTCTGAAGTCGTTCTCGACAAAAGCGCTTTACCAAACATCGCACCGCTAGTGATTCCCGTCCATGGCATTACTGCCTCGTGGATAAGGATCGAGGCCACCCAACTGTCGCTAATGGATCGCAGTAAAACATACGTCCTCCAACTAGCAGAGGTGATGATCTTTAGCAAAGAACAGAATGTTGCACTAAACCAGCCGGTAAAAACCCCAGAAATGCTTAAGAACTACTCCAGCGCATGGGATAAACGTTTTCTGGTAGATGGCCATACGCCCTATTTGATGGATTCGATCCAAGATTCTCAAATCAAAGGCTATATGAGTCCGCGAACAATCCAACCGACTCTAACTATAGATTTGGAAGAAGTGGTTCCTCTTACCGCAATTAATCTACATGCGCTGAATCAAACTGACACAGTGCCGCAGGCTAGTACTGGCGCCCTAGGCATGCCCTCCCAATTACGAATCGAAGGAGCCACTCATTCCGACTTTTCGGATGCAATCACTCTAGTCGACTTCTTGAAATCAGGCGACTATGACATAGGGCCGATCATGATGTGGAACACCCCTGAGACTCTCTGTCGCTACGTACGGATAGTCGCCCTAAGACCCAAACAACGTACAACCCGCATCGGCTTTGCCGAAATTGAGCTGCTCTCCAATGGCAAGAATGTAGCACTAAAAAAGCCAGTCACCTTCACTCCCAATTTAAAAATAACTGGCTGGGAATTAAGTTCACTGACCGACGGCAAAAACCTCTATGGATTCATTCTACCCATCCGTACATGGATGAAAGAGCTCGCACTTCGCCATGATTTAGAGAACCAACGCCCAGATGTCATCGAAGAGCTGGACAAACGTTACGCACGCCAAAAGACTAACTTGAAATGGGCTGTTCGATTATCAATATTTCTGATCGTAGGCACAATTTTGATCATCTTAGTCGAAAAAGTCATCCGGCAACGCGTAGTCTCAAGAACCCGCGAGCGTATTGCAGCGAATTTGCACGATGAACTCGGCGCAAACCTTCATGCCATCGGCTTGTTTGGTGATCTTGCCAAAAAGGAAGTCTACAAATGCGGTCAACAAGAGAACCTCGGCAAATTAATCACCTACGTCGATGAAGTTCGCACGCTGACTAAAAAGACCGGAGAAACCGCGAGGTATTGCGCCAATATGCTAGAGGCCAAAGAGATATATGAAGATTTGGCAAACGAGATCACGCAGATTAACAATCGTCTACTCAGAGGCCTGGACCACACTCTATCCATCACCTGCGTGCCCCTTTTTAAAAAGCTCAAACCCCGAATACGCATCGGCCTTTACCTGTTCTACAAGGAATGTTTGACTAACATCATCCGCCACTCTGGAGCGACTATAGTCGCTACATCCATTACCGAAGAAAATAAGACTATTGTTCTAACTGTCACCGACAACGGACGCGGCGTCAGTCATATTCCATCTTCACTAACCCGCCGAGCCCGCCTACTCCACGCAAAAATCGCAATCGAAAATCAACCCAAAGGCGGAGCCCGTGTCACCCTACGATTACGCCCCCGATTTTTCACAATCTAAGACAACAATGGAAGATCAAATCAAAGTCATACTTATAGAAGACAGCCTAGCTTATACAAAAGGCATTACCTGTGCCCTAGAGGAGGAACCTGATATCCAACTTATACACACCTTCGGCACGACTGAACTAGCTTTGCGCATGCTTCAAGATGCACACGCAATGGAGCTTCCCGACCTAATTCTCCTGGACCTTAATCTACCTGGTATGTCAGGCCTCGAAGCGATTAGTTGGATAAAAGAATATACACCCAAAAGCAAAATTCTTGTCCTCACCCAATCGAATAAGGAAGCCGATCTTTTATGCGCCATTCAAAAAGGGGTCCATGGCTATCTACTGAAATCATCCTCCATTGATGAACTTACCCACGGTATCCGACATGTAATGACAGGTGGCTCCTCGATTGACCCCAGCCTCGCTAAATTCATCTTACAACACATCAAGAAGACACTCGTTATCAACACGACTGAAATACCCCTCTCAAAGCGTGAAATCGAAGTGCTCAGGCTGATCAGCGAAGGCCTGCTAAAAAAAGAAATCGCCGACAAACTAAGCGTTAGCCACAGAACGGTCGCCACATACCTCGAACGCATCTATACAAAGCTTCAGGTCCAAAATGCCCCCGCTGCAGTTGCCGTAGCATACAAAAACGGCCTTTTTGCTAACGAAGACTGATTTGTTCGGAAGTAATCATACCACTTAAATAAGTTCTGACCTTACAGATTTTTGCAGTGATGCGACGTCGAAGATAACTTGAAGCCATCGGTAGAGGCTTCATCCATGACAATGCCATTCCATATTAATTTGAGTGTTCATGCTCTCTTATTTCAAAGAGCAGAGAATCCCTCGTTTCAATCTGCTTGAGGAAGTCAGGGCAAACGGGGAAATCAGTCCCAATAACCCAACGATTTAAGAAAGACTGCCGCTTCTTTCAAGGTCTCGTTGAAATACTTATTCTTCTCCGCATCGCGGCCGCTGCGGTAATTTGATTGCCCGCGAAACACATGGCATGCTCTAGGCAGAAAAAAGGCCGCATCTTATAACCATAAGATGCGGCCTGAATAATCAACCGATGAAAACAATCGGACACTGTCCGGTGAACGCTGAAATGTTTACAATTTCGCTACCATTTCGGTTCCTAATGCCAAGTCAGAGTCGCATGTTGAGTTTTAACGTTCAGATAGACATCTACATGCTCATAAGCGCGTGTATAAACATAGCCATTTTTAACTGGAGGGCCTTCTGGAGCACCCAACGGGCGATACAACTCACTAATATAGCTGGTTGGATCCCAAAGGTAATCCTTATCGCTAATGTCTTGATCAGGCTGGTATCTAAAATAAGAATACTCCTCTGCGATAATCAAAAAGTAAGCTAAAGGAAGCTTAACTCCTGCTCTCATCTTCACAAGAGCCTCAGCTTTAGTCAGGTTTTTGGCCTCATCTGGTGTGAGCCCATCTGATAAACGTGGCATGAGGAATTTCTTCTTTAAGGCAGCTTCCCGCATTAGTTGGATACTGACAACCATGGTGTCCGCCTCACTCTGCGCGGCGTAACCTTCAGTATTGGGCTGATCCAAGGACTCTAGGTAGGCTCCCTGCATGAAATGAAGGAGTTCACGATTACCACTTGTTCTCGAACCTCGAAGCGAGTTGCCCACAATTAATTTCCCATCTGGCACCTGTTCAAACAGTTCATGATACATGCTGAAGCGATCAGATTGAATGGCAACATCTCCTGCACCATTAAAGTATCGGGATCCCTCACTGGACGCCTTATCGACGAAAATACCATCGACATAATCACTACTCAGTACATTCACAGCTGTATCCACCCACCATTGTCGAAATTCAGGATAGGCGAAATTATGTGCATTATAAATCTGACGGATCATGAAATAATCACGATTTCCATTAGCATCAAGAGAGTATGAATGCCACTCTGGATCATATAAAGCATTCGCAGCAAACCAAGCTGAACCAAAGTCAATGTGCGCATTCCAATAAAACAGGGTTGTAACATCTGGATTAGCAGCCTTCAGTGCCATCCCTCCTACGACCGCACCAGCCTCATTACTTGGTGTTCCAAATTTCGCGAAGCCACCAAGACCAAGAATCTGATGATTATCTGTGAGCTGTTGAGCCTCTGCTGCAGTTAGAGGAGTCCCTTTAGAAACGCCAGCCCAACGCGGGACGACATCCCATGAAAACTCCGGATAATTAGACAAGTCTGTTTGCTCAGCATACTCTTCCCGATAGTAAGGCCCATCCGCAATGCTCGAATAGTTGCTCACGTGATCCAGGATCATGGTGTTAAGGGAGTTACCAGACGCCTTGAGCTTGATGACGATATTTCCCAATGCCACTTTCGAATCTGCCGCAGACGTAACAACTAATGTATTCCCAATAGCCGCAACTTTTTCAGTCGAATCCGTCGCCACCGAATCAAGTCCCGTGCCTTGACCCCAAATAAGTTTATGGTTATAGCCTCCATTTGGTTCGGCGGTCTGAAACGAAATAATACCATCCCGATCAACTCCAGAAGAGAGGTTCTGCAGTCTAAAGCGCAAGCTTTCCCCAGCATCCAGATCCGCGTCAGAGCCTACACCCCACGCACCACTAGCACTATCAACTCCTACTACTGCAGGGGTCCCGAGTGCAGTCATTGAAGATGGGCCTGTATCGATGTCATTATAGGTATATGTGGAACCCGTAAAGCCTTCAACACGGAGATCAAATGAGACGACGTCATTAAACCCATCCCCATCAATATCAGATCCCGTCCACTCACATGTGTAAATCAAAGCATTTCCACTAGTTGTTTGAGTATAAGTTAAATCAGAGGAAGAGATATCACGTATTAGATGGCCAGTATTCAACCGCAAATCAGTCGGATCAGTCCCGTCTCCTCCGGTATTGATAAACCACAGAGAGGTTGAACGATCCTGAATAGGATCCGCAAACGTTAAGTTCATACTATCACTATCGTAACTGATCGTAGCACCCGTACCACCCATGATTGTAATATCATTCGCATTGAATGAACCGTTCCGCGAACCATACTTAACGAGCTCTACAACATTCCCGCCATCTCGATAGTTTCGTATATCGATAATTAACGATGCCCCGCTATCAATCGTAAACGCACCTGCAACGACAATCGGACTCGCCCCTTTTAAATCGAAATCAAAAATCAACTCCGCATTTGACTTCAATGTCATCCTTCCAGTGGAAATCGACGACTCTGGGCCCTCAACCTGGAAGGCCCCTTTATTGACATAAAGCTCATCACCGATAGTCAATGACCCTCCAGCAATCTTATAGGAGGAGTCCGTCATTACATTGGCATTATGACCTACCCGCAAATCATCCAATATGTTGACTGAGGGGATAGTATAATTATCTGTCGGCTGAGTAATGTCCGCGCCATCAAGCCCACTATGCGACCCCAATCGGATGGAAGATATGTCAGGCATTGCCGCACTAATTTGCAACAACGCCTTTTGTCGCATGTAAATGGAGTATTCATTGTTTACCAAAAATGGAGCTACCACCACCAGCTCATCATTTGAGGACAAAATGACCAAATCAGTTGCAGATGTTCCAGGCACTTGTCCTGTCGACCAATTCCCGGGGATATTCCAATTACTATCAACCGCGCCATTCCAATGCGCCGTGGCAGCCTGAGCGCCGCCGACTGACAGAGCTGAGGCTCCTAGTGACAATAATGCTTTCTTAATGTACGACCCATTCAAAAATCTGGAGCAATTTCCAGCCTTCGAACGACAAGCCTTTTTCAGACTTAGGGTTTTCGAGATTGAATCGTGTAGATCCAATGACGGTTGTTTTTGCACATGCCCGAACGCGCGGACACGGGGTCTTGCTTTTTTTCTAAACAGGGTAGTAGACATAATTTTTTGGGGTGTATATGGGGTTGATGGTTAAAAAACTCACCTACAAGAATAAATGAGCTAGAACTAAAGAAACGCTATTATATTACTTTAGCTGAAGGCGTATACCCCTATTTATTGGGGGGTGTGAGGGGGGGGGGGTAGGTTGTCAACTGTTCGATCATTCGAAAGGTGCCACCAACACGACGTGGATACGCTATACCCCCCCCCAATAAATAGGGGTATCTTAGTTTGGGTGGCGTGATAATATAACGGAATAATTATTATATATCAAGTTGTTGCTCCAAAAGCATTTCAGCGCTCGCAGCTCGATCTCGGCGGCACACGAACTGCAGTCATTGTCCTCACTTTGGCTGTTCTTTTCCAAGTGCTCTAAGCTAATGGAGCACTTTCATCATAACCCTAATCAAAATCCACATATGACATGCCATCTAAAGCCCAAAGGGCTGTATTGTCACTTAATTATCAATACGACTGACTGCAGATCCCTCGTTTTAGGATTATTACTCCTAGCCCTCGCACCCACTGGACAATCTACACTTCAGTCCGATGTTATTGCAAGCGCCTCCATCTCTTCATAAAAACGTTAGTAATATACTGGCTGCAGATGGCCAGGGTGGCGATCAGGACATCAGCGATGCTTTGGATATCCTCTTCAAACATCCGACAACCGCTCCCTTAAATCGAGCAAACTGGGACATCTGGCGGCAGCTGGTGGTCCATCCACGAAATCTATCTCGCACGAAAATTAGAAAACTCAAGTCCCGACCGGAAAGCTAACTTAAATCGATATAACGTTTAAGGAAAAAATATGAATAAAAATATAATAGTAATTACTTCATTAACAATATCAGCTCTAATAGCTGGAGGTTACCTGCTGTTTTTTTCATCAGATTCAAACGACATGAAAATAGCATCTCTTCAGAGGGAGGTAGAGACTCCGTCATTGGATACGACGCTTTTAAGTGAAAAGAAGGTTGATAATTTACGGCCAATAGAAGCATTAAAAGATCCACTGGCATCCACCTCAAAAGCGCATGTGCACGGCCCTAATTGTAACCATGGAGATGACGCAGTAGTAGCGACTACTCCTAAGCCATTGAATCATGACAAATTGCCTGAGTTTTTTGAAAGATTACTGCTAAGTGATAGAGATACTGGCGAAAGATCTTTTTTGACAAATAGGGACGTTTTTTCATCTCTAAGGGATGCTAAGGTCGGCGATCAGGTGGCTCTCGAACTTGCCAATGATATAGCCTTAACTGGAAATATTAAGGCACTAAAAACCTATCCGCAGGATACGTCTCTTCTCAAGGGGACGGTCGAACTAAGGGGTATAGGGGGAACGGTTTTCTTTTTTCAATCTTCAGAGAAGCTGAATGCTCATATTGTTTTTGATGAGAAATCAATAGCGTTAGTTTACGGGGAAGGCCTCGCTGGCTCATCATTTATAGCAACTCCCATTTCTGACCTTTTCTGCTCTTCGCAGGGTGCTGTGTATCCGCTGGACCACCCTTCTAATGTGAAAGGTTTTCTGCAAACCAGTAAATAAGTAGAATAATCCGAATGAAACCATAATGAAAATAAAAACTATATTTAATATACTAATTCCAATTACGGGGCTGGCTTTTTCGGCCGCTTCTTATGCGGCGCAACCAGCTTACAGTAGTAGGCCGACATCAACAAACGTGATCTATCTGGATTACGATGGGGAGAATGTAACAGCAGATAATTGGTCCAGTGCCTACAATGTAGTAGGTATTGGTATGACAGATGCTGAAATCCTATCACATTGGGAAGAGGTTTCTGAAGCGTTCGTGGGGTATGATGTGAACATTACCACAGACCGCGCAGTATTTGATGCTGCACAGGTGACTAATAGGCAAATGTGTGTGTTAACGACAAACGACGCCGCCTCTCCTGGCAATGGAGGTGTTGCTTCATATAATTCTTTTGGCGCCGATACAGTTTGTTGGGCATTTAATACGGATTATTATACTGTTGTGCATGAACTAGGTCATACGTTTGGTTTGCCGCACCATGGTGTGGGATCCCCTTATGGTCACACAGCCTATGATGAGGAGTACTACGACGGTAACGGGGATTGGAGTCCGTTCATGGGAGCAGGTGATGGGGGATTGCAGCAATGGAGTAAAGGAGAGTATTTCCATAACAATTCTATACATGATAATTTGCAGTCTATAGCTAACGATTTGGGCTATATTACCGACGATGCCCCTGATGTTTTATCGTTGGCAACGCCTGGACAAGTTTCAAGTATTCCTGTTTCTGGTGATCCTAATATTGGATTGACCGCGAATAGCTCAGGAATAATTTCAAGCGATGGAGATATTGATGTGTATCGTCTCGATATTTCAGGAGGGACATACGATATTGATGTTTCTGTAACACCTACAAAATCCGTAAGCTTGGATATCAAGGCGACGCTTTACGATGCTCGCTGGCAAAAAATTGATACAGCCAACCCTACTGGTGTGCGTTCTGCCTCTTTAGTTGCAAGTGCTAATACCGAAGCTCTATACTTGGTTATCTCAGGTGGTAATGAAGGAACACCATTAATTAATGGGAATGGGTGGACTAGCTACGGCAGCTTAGGTAGTTACGACTTCTCAGTAAATGCTATTCGCACATCGACCACTACGCCTCCAGCTGCGAGCTTAGGCTATGCACCACTGGTAGAAGATGCTCATTTTTTGATTACCTCCTCTGCGGTAGTTGGATCTACTGTAGGTCAAGTGATAGCGAATGATGTAGACTCTGGATCTACGCTAAGTTATGCCATTGTTTCAGGAAACGGTAGCGGAGGATTCGCTATTGATTCGAATACTGGAGAAATTACTGTTGCGAGTTCGTTAGACTTTTTCACAGAAACTTCTGTTACTATGACAGTAGCCGTAACAGATAATACAGGGTTTTCTAATGATTTAGAGGCTACTGTAGAATTGGAGTATTATACTGCCCATGATGAGAGTGTGGACGGCGAGTTGTCAGCAAATGGATTATCACCGACTCAGGTTACGCTTAATTCAGGTCCGAATGTAATTATCGGTCAAGCGTCAGATGTTGATGAAGACTTTTTTACATTTAATGTTCCTTCTGGCTCAAGGATCAACAAGATCATAGTACTTTCACATGTAAGTGCTAGAGGGAGGCCCGTATTTATGGTTCACCGCAAAAATGCGGTAATTCCCGCTTCATATGATCTTTCTGATGGATTTGACTACGTCAACCATAGCTCGTTTTTTGAGGATGTTACTTCTTCTTTTAGCTCGTTAGAAGCTGGAAACCATTCATTTGGATTTTGGTCAGACTATGGTGATATTCACGATTACGAGCTCCTCATTATTGTTGGGCCAGCTGTTGTTGTGCCATCGCTACCTGCAGAATGGACAAACCAAGACGTTGGTACAGTTAGTGTAGTGGGCTCTGCTACATTAAATAGCAGCTCTGAATATGAGATTCAAGCATCAGGAGCTGATATCTGGGGCGCTGCAGATGAATTCCACTTTGTTCATCAACCGTTAGATGGTGACGGTGAAATCACAGCTCAAGTTCAAAGCCTGACCAATACCAATGATTGGGCGAAGGCAGGTGTGATGATACGTGAAACACTAGATGCAAATTCAAAAAACGTAGCAACATTAGTTACGCCAGCTAAAGGTGTCTTATCACAAAGACGATTATCAACGGGGGGAAATACAAATCTTACACGAGGAATCGTTACTGCTGCGGCACCATATTGGGTGCGTTTGACCCGTGTGGGAGATGTTTTCACCAGCAGTGAATCAGCAGATGGTGTGACTTGGACAGTTATAAGAAGTTGGCCGGCGCCGATGACATCTCAAGTATATGTAGGTCTGGTTTTGACTAGTCATAACGGTGGTGTTCTAGCTACAGCAGTTTACAGTGATGTAGAGGTGACAAGCAATAGTTCTCCAGTAGCGAATGACGCAAGCTTCACTATAGCTGATGATAGCGCAGTAGGAATCTCAGTAGGGTCTATCACAGCCACTGACCCTGATGCGGGTGATACATTGAGCTACGCCATTACATCAGGTAATGACGGTGGAGCCTTCGCGATCGACGCTAACAATGGAGAAATTACTGTAGCTGGTGCTCTGGACTTCGCGACCCAGAGTAGTTATAGCTTATTGGTTACTGTGACAGACTCAGGAGGCCTTAGCGATACAGCAACAGCGAGTGTCACCCTAACAGAGCCGAATGTTAGCACTTGGTACAGTCAAGACATAGGAGCTGTATCAGCATCAGGAACAGCCGTGATTAATAGCAATGGTGAAGACGTGATCACCGCATCAGGAGCTGATATCTATGGCACCGCGGATGAGTTTCACTATAGTTACACATCAGTCACTGGTGATTGTGAAATCACAGCTCAAGTTACAAGCCTTACCAATACCAATGCATGGGCAAAGGCAGGCGTCATGATCCGTGAAACACTGAATGGGGATTCTGCTAACGTGACAACATTAGTTACCGCAGCTAAAGGAGTTACATCACAAGCACGCTTAGTGGCAGGTGGAGCAACTAGCTATTTGAGAGGTTCCACTACGGCCACCGCCCCTCATTGGGTGCATCTTGCTCGTGTGGGTGACGTCTTCACTAGTAGTGTGTCGTCAGATGGTGTGATCTGGACAGTGGTGCAAACATGGACGGTGCCAATGGCAGCAGAAGTTTACATCGGTCTATCAGTAACGAGTCATAATGACGGTGTGCTGACTACAGCAGTCATGGGTAATGTCTCAGTCACAAGTAGTGATCTAGGGCTTACCTATAATGCAGCGGGCTTCGATTCGGAGTCACATCTTCCGAGGGATAATAATATCATTCGAGATCAAGGAACGAACGTTGGTTATATTAGGAATAATACATGGGTTCGCTATGACGCCTTTAAGTTTGGCTCAGGGGCTAATAGTATTGAAATATCCGCCTCCTCTGAATCTTTAGGTGGAACGGTTGAAGTAAGAATTGGCTCTTCTACGGGAACACTCCTTGGGTCTGTTCAAGTCAGCAATACAGGGGCATGGGCTACGTTCCTGCCATTTACTGCAACCTTCAGCAATAGTGTCTCAGGTGTAGAAGATCTCTATCTCGTCTTCACTGGTGCATCTGGGTTCTTAATGAACATAGAGTCATTCCGTATCGACTAAATGCTGTCTTAGAACTAAGGTACTTTCTAGCCGGTAAGACTCAATAGTCTTGCCGGCTTTTTTGTGGAGCAGGTAATAGTTTAACCGGAGAGCAAGGGCCCACATACTGATGAACGTTGATATTTATTTATAAAGCAGGTTGCGAGTCAATCATGACTGATTTAATATGGCTTATGAAAGAATCCAGACCTAACACATCGCAACGAATAATCTCTAAACCAAAACTTCCGCCGCTCTTATTTGGCGGTCTGTTACTATCTGCATTCTTCATGTCAATAGGCTCAGCATTCGCCGACAAACGAATTGCCTACATCCATGGCAACGTAGCTTCTGACGGCACTCTCGCCTCAAATGTCACCCTACCAGACACACCGGATGATCCATACGATCAAATGCTCATCCTCGGCTCTGGTTCGGAAGGTGACACTGGAATGTCCGATTTCAGATTACTCATTGAGGGCATTGGCTACACAATTACCCAACACTACGATCAAGAAACCACCTTAGATCAGGATTTTCTTACACAATTTGACGCCATCGTTTTCGGCCTACATCAAAAAATATGGTCACTCGATGAACAAACAGCGTTAGATACATGGATCAAGAATGGTGGAGGCATACTCATGTATAGTGATTCCGCTGCTGGAGGTTCTTTTAGAGAAGTAGGTATCAGAAATAATACCGGTCAAAACGCGACGAATTCTATCCTAACAAAATACGGAATACAAATCTCTACAGATCAAGCACAAGGTGTCCGTGGATATAGGGCAAATAGCGCAAATACAAATCCAATTGTCGCTGATCAGTTGGTGTTGGAAGGTGAAGGCATCTCACCTGTAGCTGTAGACCCTGACAGCTCCGCTCAGGTTCTTATTCCCCTGGAGGAAGCTAATAAAGTTAACGGTAGTACCTTCACAATAACAAATAGTGGCGTTACTGGAATAGAAGATGAAAATGGAGTCGCAAATCCTGAATGGGCTGTTCTCGCGTTAAACCAAGTCGGTGAGGGAAACGTGATGGCAATCTTCGATCGTCAGCCATTTTGGAACGACGGTGTAGGCTCTAATATCAGAGAAGCAGACAATGCCGAACTTTTGTTGCGTATCGTTCGTTACATAGCACGAGATTATGGTAACTCAACCGAATGGGCAGATATGGAAATAGTGTCGAGTGATCCAAGTGACTTCCAAGTCTCTTACCGTCAATGGAACGGTGGAACAGGTCAAAACGGCTTCGACTACATCGCCCGTAACAATATCTTTTCAATCGAGCAACAGCCTGGATTAAGCATCAATGCGTGGAGGATTGAATCTGAGTTAATAGAAGACGTCTCTAGCACGTTAGAAACAGTTAATTTACTAGATGGTGCCACGATAAACGACACTGAAATTACCACAGTTCGAATATTGCCAGATGGCAATGCAGATAGATGGTTCGCACGCTTAGCGATCATACCAAATACCAATGCTTCGGTAGAAGCTGGAAGAGATCATTTTATCACTACAGCTGTAAGCGCATCAATAACTTCTACAGTAAGCAATGCATCCAGCCAAACGTGGTCTATGCTTTCTGGGCCTGGAAATGTTACTTTTGCAGATCCTACAGCATTAAACACAACGGCAACTTTTTCCTCCGAAGGCACATATGTTCTTCAGATAACCGCCAACGACGCTACTCCATCCGTTAGTGACACGCTTACGGTTTCAGTCTTTTCCCCAACGAGTATTGTCGCAGCCATAAATAGTGGCGGAGCCGCTTACAATGGTCAAAATGGTATCAACTACATTGCCGATCAATTTTTCTCAGGAGGCTCAGTTGATGCATTCTCAAGAGAAGTTGCGAACACAGAAGATGACACCCTGTATAACTTCGCACGCTCTGGAGGAGATTTCTCGGGATACAGTATAACAGTCCCAAATGGCAATTACCTCGTCTTGTTTCATCTAAGTGAAACCTTTTTCACTGCTCCCAATCGTAGAGTTTTTGACGTTAGTCTGGAAGGCAACTTAATCTTAGATGATATCGACCTCTTTTCTGTTGCCAATGCTAGATCGTCAGCCCTCGAACAATCATTCATCACGAATGTTGCTGACGGAGTGCTCAACATCGACGTCTCGGCAACAATAAACAATCCACTCATCAACGGAATCGTTGTTGTCGCGCAGCCATAAGTCTCCTCAAAATCTAGGGGGCAACGAGACGAAGCCAGAGTATCAAGCTATAATTTAACTTTTTAATGAGCTAGTAGTTCATAAGCGCTCGGCCCTCCGTTTGTTGCAAACGATTTTCAAATTATGTTAAGATTCGTATCGGTGTGAGCTCGGAAAGGCGGTTGGATTTCCGTTGTATGGGAACTCCAAACCATTACGCTGACTTGTTGCGTGACTACTCATTCAGCTCTACAGTCATCTTATAAAAACCTTTTTCTTCTGTAGGATGCACAGGGAAAGTAATGCTGCCGCTACGGGTGTCCACTCCGAGTAGCTTCCAATCGGAACCCAGATCTTCAGTCCAGTATATTTTATAAATCCTCCCACTCAAGTGCTCCCATTGAAGAGTTAATTCCCCCGCGTATTCGATTTCGGTGAAAGCAAAGTCGTCGTGCAATAAAGGGTTCAGGCCAGCTAAATACTCCTGATAATTGTCAAGACTATCCCCGTCAGGATTTGACTCTGCGGATTCTTGACCCGCGGGAACCGAGTAAGTGGAAATCCACGAATCGTACCCATCCATGGGAGACACACTGTCCGCTCCGAGGAGCTTCAGATTATCGATTCCGATAGCACCCGAATAACTCCCTGGTTGCGTCACGGTAATAGTGAGTATGGAGCCTTCTCCAGTTATGGACGCGCTATGGGTGGACCATTCGTCGATAACGAAACCACTGCTGAGATTGTTCGCAAAGATTTCTGCCGTATTTGGAATTGAATTGGCCGTATTACCGGCCTCCATTGCCGGAGTCCAATTAGCAGTATTCCTCTGAATGGCAAAAATTTGCTCGGAGCTGCCGGAATCAATCTGAGCATCGATCGTCATGGTTGATGAGAAGTTGTTTCCAGAAGCGAGATCCAATTCCAATTCGAGCATATCGTAGTCTGTAATATCAAATGAGTAAGTAAGGCTATTACTGCCCGCACGCTCGACGGCTAAGAAGCTATCAACCTTTGTGGATTCTAAGAAGCCATCAACGTCCACCCCATCGCCCATAGTTATCCCATCGGCGAGAAACAGTGAGGTGTCGAGTATTTGAGAGCTGGACAACTCATTTCTTTGATAAACTCCAAAGACTGAAGTGCCCGAGTTACTAGTGGAGGAAAACGTTCTGCTCAGATACTCTGAATTGCCATCAAAGTCGTCAGATCCAATAATATATCGAGTCGGGCCTGTGCTGCTCACTTCGATACTAATTGTTGCCACAAGGCTTTCTGCCGTCTCGTTATGCGATACAAAGGTCAACGTATCTGCGCCGAAAAAATCGACATCTGGAGTATAGATCCAATATGGAGCCGTCCCGGTAATCGTCCCGTTCGCTGGGCCGGTGATCACCGAATATGTGAGGTCGACTCCATTTGGATCGCTCCCGGTTGGGATAATTATGGTCGCCTGACCTTCGTAGGTTTCAACGGTTTGATCATCAGCAAGGGGCTTCCAGTCCCACGTCAAAACAGCCTCATCAGTTTCCACATTCACCCAGACATCCACGTGCTCAAACGAGCGAGTGTAAACATATCCATTTTTAACCGGAGGGCCAAGAGGTGCTCCGAGCGGGTGCCGCAGCTCGTCGACCAGATCGGTTGGATCGTTAACATAAAGTGGGTAGCCGCCCCCTTTCTCTGGCTCATAACGAAAATAGGAGTATTTTTCTGCAATAATGAGGTAATAGGCGAGTTCATGATGAACTTGGTCTTTAATCCGTCGCTTAAGTTCTTCCTCTCTCCCTTCATTTAGATAGTTCCTCAATTCAGTTCGATCAATCATGTCATCGAATGCAGGCATTAGAATCTTCCCCTTAACAGCAGCCTCTCTCATGAGTTGGATGCTTGCGACGCGTGCATCGGCAACACTTTGAGCAACAATGCTATCACCATAGGGAAGCTCCCAACGCTCAAGATAAGAACCCTGAAAAACATGCATAAGTTCACGATTACCTCCAAGCCTTTCATTACGGAGTGTATTACCAATGATGAGTGAACCTTCTGGGACTTCGTTTGACAGCCTATAATACGATTCCAGTTGATCTTCACTGGGTCCGATGGTGCCATCTTTATTGAGTAGCCTATAGCCACGGTCATTGGCTTTATCGATAAAGAGCCCATCGATACTGGGATGATTCGCAGCTGTAACAGCGACATCGACCCACCAGTCCCTTAGCTCTGGATAAGAATGATTATACTCATTGTAGGTACGAATCATATCCTCAACTTCATTATAAGCTTCATCTAGCGAAGTAGAGTTCCACTTATCATTGTAAGCGAGCCCTGCATCATAATAAGGAAAGTGAATTGAAGTATTACGGTAGAAAATAGTTTTCGTAGTCGGCTCGACAGCTTTGATCGCTGATGCCAGTTCAAATCCACCATCAGACCAAGTATTCTCCACGCCAACAATCTGGTGGTTACTGGCCATTCCTTCGACGTAATCTGGGTCCAGATTACCGTTGTGGCTTCCAGCCCAACGCTGGACAACATCCCATGACCATGCTGGATAGCTTGAAAAATCAGTTTCCGCAAGATATTCATCTCGGTAAGAATTTCCAGTCGGAATTGTCGAGTAGTCATTCGATTCTGTCCCCATCGTATCCAGCAGTGCTCCAACAATAAACTTAAGCGTGATGTTACTTGTAGCCACTTTGCTACTAGTAGCTGAAGTGACCACTGCTTGCGGGACAGGGCTAATTCCAAGCGAAAAAGGGAAGTTAGATGAAATGTACTCTAAGTCGCTCCCTTCCCCTACAACGAGAACGTGACTATTCCCCCCATTCGGCTCTGTCAGCGAGAGAGAAACAAAGCCATCGAAAGCCGTAGCAGCACTAATAATTGAAGTAGTGAAATTCTCCACACTAAAGCGAAGACTCTCACCTTCATCCAAGTCCTCATCACTCCCGACGCCCCAGCTTGAAGCATTGGTCGATATGGTTGAACCGATTCCTAGAGCAGTCATGGAAGCGTCGACGACGACTTCCCCCGAACCGTCGGTGGTTTCAGCATAGCTGACAGCAGAGCCGCTAAATGCCTCCACTCGGAGATCGAAAGAAATCGTATCCTTACTTCCATTACCGTCAAAATCAGAACCCGACCAATTAACACTATAAATGAGGTCATCGCCATCCGTCGACTGACTGTAAACAAGTTCAGAAGAACTCAGATCTCTCACACGGCGGCCCGTCGCCACTTGTAGATTTGCCGAATCGGCAGCACTGTCATCCGCACCACAAATAAACCAGAGCGTCGATTCTTTCGCTGCAGTTTCATTATTCATTGTTAAATTCAGGCTGTCAGAATCATAGCTTACAACACCACCGTTGAGACCAGTGATTGTGATATCAGCACTATCAAAAGCGCCGCTAATCGAAGTGAACTTAATTAATTCAATCGTGTATGGGCCCGTCGTATAACCCCGCAGATCGATCTCGAGCTTGGCGCCACTGTTTATGACAAGCTGATCAGACAACACGATAGGACTGACTCCATAGACATCACAATCAAATTTAAGCGTGGAGCGCTCCGAAAGGTTCATTCGATTGGCCGATATCGTTGCATCCGTACCGGTAACAGTCAATGAGCCGTAATCGACATACAGTTGATCTCCGACAGTGAGGTTTCCGCCCCCAATTCGGTAGGATGATTCGGACGAGACGGTTAAACTATCTCCAATCCTTATGTCGTCATTCACCGTTATAGTATAGTCGGTTCCAATTGCTTGGTTAACATGCCCCCCGCCTGAACCACCAGTCGCACCGAGTAAGATATCTACAAAGTTAAACCCATCCGACGCAATTGTTAAGGATGCTTCATCAATAAGTTCAACCGAGTATGTGAAATCTGTCACGAGCGGGTTCGCTATAGTTACAGCGTCCCCGGCTCCAGAAAGAATCGCGATATCTGCGACACTCGTTCCTGGGATTTCACCACTACTCCAATTACTTTCAATTGCCCAGTTGCTATCCGTCGTGCCATTCCAGTCAACAATCGCGGCTGGCAGAGCCGAACTCGAAATTATAAATATAAGAACAGTGGCGACCTTCAACGCGAAACGCGGAACGCGTCGCTCTGTTAATAACGTTAGTAAAAAGACTTCTAGCAATGTGAGCATAATTTCATTTATGGTAGTAAAGGATCATTAATTAAAGCTAGCTGGAGTTCTTTTCCAGCAGAGGCTAAGTCACAAAATTCCTCGCTCATGAAAAACTAAAAAAATAGATCTGGCTTCCCTAGAAGAAAAAGTCTTCGTATCTTCGTAAAAAATAAGTCATTGAAGAGAAGGTTAGGTATTTAATTCAACAGCTAATTACATAAGCAGCACTTGACTCCATTTATAGTAACCTAAACCAACGAAGATGCCTACCCCATGATTTAGGGAGCGGAGGTATCTTCTCCAAACGCGTGCATTCATTCCCCAAATAAGCCAGAAAAGTCGCCGCTTCTCTCAGTGTCTATCTGGAAATACTAATTCTTCTCAGCATCGGGGAAATCAGTTCTCAAGATTCAGAGACCCGTTAATGCCCGTAATCCTTCGAGCCGTTGTCGAATTCTAAAAAACACTGATAAGATCATTCCCCGCTAAGTGACGCTAAGATTACACGAAGCATAACGCCCTCATCCTTAGCAACTACTTCACGATCAAAGCACCCTGATCCATTGCGACGAAATAATCTCCCTCAAGATGATACCCCTAAATTTAAATTAGTTTTTGCGGCGACGAACAATCACGAAGCTTAAACCCAAAAGGCCGGCAAAAAGAGCGTAGCTGCCGGGCTCGGGGATTGCCACAGTGATGCCGAAATCAAGACTACTGACTCCCCATCTAGCTTCTCCAGTTGACGCAGCTGAAATGTAAAGTTCTGAAACGCCTCCAGTGATCACGGACTGTTCTAGGAATGAATTCCATTGCCGCTCAAAAAGGCCGGTTCCCGCTCCGACAACGGTTTGGTGACCGAATGATGCTGACTCCTGAACATTCGCCGCGCTGAAACCAGTGAAAAGTGCGCTTCCACCCGAATAGGTAAGATCGGTCACGGTGAATAGCAGCGAGCTATCGCCGGGCATAGTGGTGCCCACACCAAAAGCCGCGCCGATAATGCTTCCGCCGATAACATCTCCGACAGCCGCGCTCGTCGTCCCAATGGTCGCCGCCCCCCCGGTTCCAGGGCCAATACCCGTCAGAGAAGTCGTGATCGTGCCGTCAACAAAACCTTCCACGATAAGATTGAAGGTCAACGTTTCGGCTCCAATCGAATAGTTGAAGGCAAATTGATAATTGTCCGTATCGACCGTCGTTTTTGTAATAGAATTCAGGCCTGTGGTGACGCCATCGACCAATACCGTATTAGTTAGCCCGTCCACATTGTTAAAGCCAGTGAAGCTATACGTCTGCGCATTAGATACACTGGCGAGCGTAAGAGAAAGTACAGCGAAAGCAGCAGTTTGAGTTATTTTACTTTTCATATCAGACATTTTTAATGTATTGTTGAAGATAGAGTTACGTATAGAGACTTCTGGTGAAAATCAGTTATATCATATCACTTACCCAGCGCGGGGATACCCCTAAATCTTGGGGGGTATGGCAGTTTTTAGCTCAAAATCCCCCGAATCCACCATACTGACGCGCATCATGATTTGTGAAAAGTATGTGTCGTAACCTTACTTAAATCTGCGATGCTTCCAAGGATGCATGATACAGTTAAAACTGACCGATCAAGAGGAAATCGACATCGCTGAAGCGCTCGATGCCCCTTCCATTAGTGACAAGAAAAAGATGAAGCTTTTGATCATTCGCATGCACGGTGAGGGAGCTCAGCATGGCTTCATAGTGAAAGTTCTAAATTTGCACGCAAATACGATAACCAACTACCTAAAGGAGTATTGTACAGGTGGGCTTCCCAGCACGCTTGAGGACCGATATTATCGTCCAACGATTTCATTGGAACCTTTCTCTGGAGTGCTTAAAGAAAAGTTGCCACTTCTCTCAGCGTCTATCTGGAAATACTAATTCTTCTCAGCATCGGGGAAATCAGTTCTCAAGATTCGGAGACCCGATAATACCCGTAACCCTTCGAGACGTTGTCGAATTCTAAAAAATACTGATAAGGTCATTCCCCGCTAAGTGACGCTGAGATTACACGAAGCATAACGCCCTGCTCCTCAGCAACTCCTTCGCGAGTCAAATGGGTTCTATCATGCTTATCCCAAAATGGTATTACTTCACGATCAAAGCACCCTGATCCACTGCGACGAAATAATCTCCCTCAAGAGAAATTGAAACACAAAAAAGCTCGGCATGCCGAAGCACACCGAGCTTAATCTATCATCCCCCTCAAGATGATAACCCTAAATAAAATTAGCTCTTACGGCGACGAACCATCGCGAAGCTTAAGCCCAAAAGGCCGGCAAAAAGAGCGTAGCTGCCGGGCTCGGGGATTGCCGTAACCGTGACGCCGAAATCGAGACTACTGACCCCCCATCTAGCTTCTCCAGTTGACGCAGCTGAGATGTAAAGTTCTGAAACGTCTCCAGTGGTCACGGCTTGTTCTGTGAATACATTCCATTGCCGCTCAAAAAGGCCGGTTCCCGCTCCGACAACGGTTTGGTGACCGAATGATGCTGACTCCTGAACATTCGCCGCGCTGAAACCAGTGAAAAGTGCGCTTCCACCCGAATAGGTAAGATCGGTCACGGTGAATAGCAGCGAGCTATCGCCGGGCATAGTGGTGCCCACACCAAAAGCCGCGCCGATAATGCTTCCGCCGATAACATCTCCGACAGCCGCGCTCGTCGTCCCAATGGTCGCCGCCCCCCCGGTTCCAGGGCCAATACCCGTCAGAGAAGTCGTGATCGTGCCGTCAACAAAACCTTCCACGATAAGATTGAAGGTCAACGTTTCGGCTCCAATCGAATAGTTGAAGGCAAATTGATAATTGTCCGTATCGACCGTCGTTTTTGTAATAGAATTCAGGCCTGTGGTGACGCCATCGACCAATACCGTATTAGTTAGCCCGTCCACATTGTTAAAGCCAGTGAAGCTATACGTCTGTGCATTAGATACACTGGCGAGCGTAAGAGAAAGTACCGCGAAAGCAGCAGTTTGAGTTATTTTACTTTTCATATCAGACATTTTTAATGTATTGTTGAAGATAGGGTTATGTATAGAGACTTCTGGCGGAAATCAGTTATATCATATCACTTATGCAGCGCGGGGATACCCCTAAATCTTGGGGGATATGGCAGTTTTTAGCTCGAAATTTCCCGAATCCACGATACTGGCGCGCATCATGATTTTTGAAAAGTATGTGCGGTAACTTTACTTTAATCTGTGATGCTTCCAAGGATACATGATACATTTATAACTGACCGATCAAGAGGAAATCGACATCGCAGAAGCGCTCGATGATCTTGCCATTAGTGACAAGAAAAAGACGAAGCTTTTGATCATTCGCATGCACGGTGAGGGAGCTCAACATGGCTTCATTGTGAAAGTTCTAAATTTGCACGCAAATACGACAACCAACTACCTAAAGAAGTATCGTACAGGTGGACTTTCCAGCACGCTTGAGGACCGATATGATCGTCCAACGATTACGTTGGAACCTTTCTCTGGAGTGCTTAAAGTGCAGCTTTAAAATAACGCTGGCAGCGGATGCCAAGCAAGCGGTTGCCCGCATCGAATCACTTACGGGCATTCGGCTGAGCGAGAGCCAGGCGCGACGCTTTATGAAATCTATTGGCATGAAAGTGCGTAAAGCTTGCTCCATTCCGGGTAAAGCCGACCCTCAATTACAACTTCATTTCTACACCCACGAGTTGCTCCCCAAGCTAGAGCAGGCGTGCGAAGGACAGCACAAAGGCTTTTTTATTGATGCGACTCATTTCGTGATGGGTGTATTTCTGGGGGTGATCTCGTGCTTTGCCAGAGTCTTCATTAAGACTTCTCTCGGCAGGCAGCGTTACAACGTTTTTGGTGCGATCGATAGCCATAATCAGGAACTTATCAGTATACGCACGACCGGGAATATTAATTCTCGGGGCGTCGCCTCATTGCTTCATAAAATACGAGTCAAGTATCTTAAGAGTGAAATTACTCTGGTCATGGACAACGCTAGCTATCAACGCTCCCACCTCGTCAGAGACCACGCGATCGAACAGAGAATCGACCTTCTTTTTCTACCACCCTACAGTCCCAATCTAAACTTGATTGAACGTTTATGGAAACCCACCAAAATGGCGAGACGCTTTGCGTCCTAAAATACTGATAATGAACCACTGGTCTCTGCTTTCTGACCTCTGAATTCAGAATAGACGAGAAGCTTCAGTCCAAATAACCCAACGATTTAAGAAAGACTGCCGCTTCTTTCAAGGTCTCGTTGAAATACTGGTTCTTCTTCGGGTTACCTCCACTACGGTAATTGAAAAAACCGTGCCCCTGCCCTTCGTATATAAAGAGGTCGCAGCGACCACCCGCCACTTCCATTCGTTTTTTGTATTCATGGGCGGTTGCCACGGAAATATGCTTATCTCGGTCGCCAAAAAAGACGATCGTGGGCGAGGCGTCACTATCGATATTATGCATAGGAGAAATCGTCTCCCAGTAGTCGGCAACCCGATCATGCCCGTAGCCGTCCGGACCATTATCGAAAACCGGATTAAACAGCACCAAGGCATTGGGACGTGAACTCACCTTTAAGTCGTCGCTCTCTTCATCAAAAGAAACCCCGGTCCCCGTAGCCGCAGCCACATGACCGCCCGCCGAAGCACCTCCAGCGATCACTTTGTTCGGATCAATACCCAACTCAGCAGCATGTGCACGCACCCAGCGGATGGCTGATTTGCCGTCTTTCACACACTCGATCGGGGTCGTCTTGTTGCGCCCCTTTACTCGGTAATCGACCGTAATTCCCACAATACCTTGTTTGGCAAAAAAATCGCACTGCCCAGAAAGCTTGCTCGGCTGGCCGCCGACCCAAGCTCCTCCAAAAAACAGCACAATCACCGGAGCTTTATCCGTAGCCCTATGACCGGGAGGGTCGAAGACATGAAGCTTCAAATCCACCCCATCGATCGACTTGTAAACAAACTCCCGGCTGGGTTTAAAATCAATAAACGCAAATTTATCAATAACCGCTAAAGGAGATGCCTTCTCCAGAGAGGAAACCAACACGCTGCCAAAAAAGCGGTTGAGCGCCTCGAACCACAATTGAGCATGTGCATCCAGCCCATCGGCTCTAAAATGAACACCGCGACGATACGGGAGCCCAATCAACGTATCAGTATCCGCCCCCTCAAAAACACGATCATCCTTCGCGATGACTTGCTTCTGAGCATTTATGATTACGGGATTCACATTGATCTGCGGGCAATGTGAAACAAGCGCAACGCCCCAAGGAATCTTCCAGCCAGCATCCTTGCGTGATGCTGCGATGACTGCGTCCAATCGCGCCGCGTAATCTGCTGTCGAGGTTCCTTCACGACCACTGTCCGATTCCCCCTGATGCCAAAGCACTGCTTTAAAACCTTCTTTCCCAAAAGACTGAACCGCCTGCTTCAGATTTGGATAATTGTCATCCGATTCCGGCAACCAGCTTGCCACATTCGATGAACCATCGCCCACGCAGACAAAGCCCACGGGTATGTCATTTTTGGCGACCAACAAATCGCCTAGTATCGGCCAAGGAGAACCTTTCGTCCCCGGGTTTTTCGATGGATTTGGCGCAGGGTCTTGCGCGGGTGCCCAAGTTCCAGAAATCAGATCGAAATAAGAGATGCGATCATCCTGAGCAGAAGAAGCGCCTTGCCCAAAACCGGCTGAGTTGGATTGCCCGGCGGCTATGAATAAGTCACCGACACCAACCTTATCGACCATAGCAGTGGCAAGCGTTTGCTTTCCTTCTAGCGCGCGAAACTCCAATCGATACCAGCCTGCGACGAGATCAATGGTCCCTGAAAATCGCCCTGCCTCCGCATTGAGTGCGAGCCAACCCGAGCTCGTTCCCTGATCGCCGAGTGCAAACGCGCGGGCCTCGATTGTAGAGCTGCTGCCGGAAAAAGTTCCGGAAATTTCAAGCATTGCATGGTCATTCGAATCACGCTGAATGATCTGACGACTCAACGGAGTATCCAGATGAATCCCCTCTTTCGCCCCTGCTTCCAAGCTCGAAACAAGCAGCAAAGGAATCAATAAAACAGTCAGTAGATATTTCTTCATCATTTAAAATCCTTCTAAGTTAACTGCGGCTAATAGTCCTTTACGGCTTACCCCATAGCCAGCCGCAATTTCATCTCTAAATAATCGGGGCGATCTTTCATTTTTAGTAGTTCAACGTTGCTCTTTTCGGTTTTCCTCTACCGCTTCCCCACCATTCACGGGGTCCTTCCGCCTCAATACGTGCCCAACGCTTGAGCAGCGCATTTTTCATCTCTTCCGTTTTTCCAGATAATTATCCCCCTCATTTTTCAGCTAAGTCAGGGATCACTAAATCGGGCACGCCCGCGGTCTTTTTCTGTTCTCTTAAATACTCGACCCAGCCCTCCAGCTTCTCCTCGATGTCACGTGCTTCATTGACCATCAAAGGCCGGCATTCATCCCACCAAGCGCCATACGCCTGTATCATATCGGCGATGACCTCTGGGTATTGCTTGCTGACATCGTTTTTCTCTGCGCGATCGTCCGCGATGTTATGCAATTCCAAATCACGATCCATCCCTTTGTTGACCGTTAAGCGCCATTGAGCGTCACGAATGGCGAATGAATTGAATTTATTATTGTCCGCTCCGGGATCGCGGCGGTGTTTCTCGTGCTTCGATTTCTCATTCCCCCAGCGTCCCTTGTGGAAAAATACGGTCCGTTTTTCCCAAGAGACATCGGGGTCGTCCAAAAGAGGCAGTAAACTTCGACCATCGAGATCCAACTCACTAACATCGGCTCCAGCCAAATCGGCAAAGGTCGGCAGCAAGTCATAGTGGCGAGCCAGCGTCTGTATGTCACGACTTGCCTCAATTTTGCCTGGTAGGCGAATGAAGAAGGGAACGCGTGATCCCCCCTCATAAACACTCGTTTTGCCACCGCGCATCCCACCACTGTAGACTGAGCTAGCCACCGAACCGTTGTCCGTCATAAAAATGAGAATGGTATCTTTCGCCATGTCCCAATCGTCTAGCTTTTGCATGAGCAATCCCATGTTGTCGTCGATATTACTGATCAGTCCAAAGAACCCTGCCTTATCGGCGTGTTTTGGATCTTCTATGCCTTCATACATTTTAAGATATTCCTCCGGGGCGTTGAATGGGCCGTGAGGTGCATTCGGGAACACACAAGCGAGGAACGGTTTGTCGGCGTCGTGCTGCTGCTTCATCCAGTGCATCGCTTGCCCAAAAAACACATCGGTGCAGAAACCCTTCGTCTGTACGAATTCGCCGTTGTGCCGAATAAGCATATCAAAATAGGAACCGTTGCTGCGGATACCACTGCTGCCCGCAATGCCCCCACCATGGATCAATGACTCATCAAAGCCACGATTATGCGGCTGGTACGGATCGCTATCCCCCAAGTGCCATTTACCAAAAATACCCGTCGCGTATCCAGCCTCACGCATGACTTCGGCAATAGTTTTTCTATCCAATGCCATCAGTTCGCGATGAAAGATGGTGTGCGTAACGCCTACCTTAAATGGGTGCACACCAGACATGAGTGCGGCACGTGTCGGCGCACAACTCGAGCTGACTTGAAAATCCTCAAACCGTGTCGACTGCTCACGCAAGGCATCAATATGCGGCGTTTTGATATAAGGATGCCCATGGCAGCTCAAATCTCCGTAGCCCTGATCATCTGTCATCACGACAATGATATTTGGGCGCGTGCCGGAGAGCGTATTGTCCGCAAGCACCTCCTTAGAAGCGCTAAGAGTCAACAAGACAACGAAGCCGAAGAAAAACCGAGTTAAATGATTCATAAATTTTATTTTAATTGTAGCTTAAAGCCGTGCACCTGCCGCTGTGACAAGATATCGGTTCGATCCCGAAAACCGAAAGTAATCGAAGCGGGAAAATCCAATTAGTACATATGGGCTACGTATCCAAAATTTAAGATACTTCATTAATGACTTCCGCTGTGAGAGGTATAAAAAAGCCACTGGAAATCACAAAAAATGACCTTCCACGCCCCCCGACCAGCAAGAGACTGACAGGCAAGCTATGGAAGGTCATATTTGTAATTCAAAAGTGGCGATTCAGCGACTTAAGTTTCTGTAATAAAGTAAGTTTACGACCAGAGAAGACTAGCGTCTCTTGCGACGGCTCATTACCACAAATACACTCATACCACCGAGCAACATTGCGAAAGAGCTTGGCTCTGGTATGACTGTCGTCGTGATGCCGAAATCAAGCGTGCTGACTCCCCACCTCGCTTCTCCACCTGACGCAGCCGAGATGTAAAGTTCTGAAACGTCTCCAGTGGTCAAGCCCTGCTCTGTGGCTGTATTCCAATCACGCTCAAAAAGGCCGGTTGCCACTCCGACAACGGTTTGGTGACTGTTTGATGCTGTCTCCTGAACATTCGCATCGCTGAAACCATCGAACGTCGCGCTTCCCCCAGAATAGAGGAGGTTTCCCACTGTGAATTGCAATGATGAATTGCTAGGCATTGACGTACCAACGCCAAACCCAGCTCCGACAATGCTTCCCCCAGTAACCTCTCCAACCGCCGCGCTTGTCGTCCCGATGGTCGCCGTCCCACCAGTTCCAGTGCCTGGCACCGCAAGCGTAGTCGTGATCGTGCCATCCGTCCAACCTTGAACAAGCAGGTCGAAAGTTAGGGTATTGCTCAGCGTATCCGTATAGTTGAAGGCAAAATTGTAATTACCGGTATCTACAGTCGTCCTTGTCACACTGTTCAGCGTGCCTCCAGTGATCGACACGCCATTAGTCAAGCCGTCCACATTATTAAAATCCGTAAATGATAGAGTCTCTGCGTTGGCAGCGCCTACCATTAACGCGCACATTCCTATAGTATAAAGTTTTTTACTCATGTTAGCTTAATTTGGTTTTGTTTTCTATGGGGTTAATTTCTGTATTCAGCAGAAAGCATTATCGCTTCTCCCAAATACAAAACATAACCATAACCATACAGTAATTAAGCAGGCCGTCTGTCGGCCTTATGACCGACAGGCACACACTCGTGATCTTGCTGCTCACCCTAGCGCGCTTTACTGTGCGCCGATTGAGTCCGAGCTCCCGGGCGATCTTACGATCACTCCAGCCCTGAGCCTTTAAGCCGATGATTGCTTGTTGTTCCATTTTGATGATGTTCGACATCCTCAAAATGGTGCACTTTAATTCGCAAATTGCTGGTGCACTAAAAAAATTAACTCATTTCGATTGAGTACTCGCCTGCGGAAGCAGCTGAGCGGTCGCAAATACAAGGAACTGGACCAAACGTTAAACGGGATCTCGTGGATTCTGTGCACTGGGTGCATCTGGAATCAGTTGCCAGAAAATTACGTAGAATAGTTTCTAGCGGTGCTTTAACCACTGGTGCAAATCCGGTTTTTGGGCTTATACACTGGAACAGGTCGGCGAGGAAGGGGCATATTCGAAGTGCTGTCGGACGATTTCAGGAAGAGCTTCATCCTGGCAGATAAAGCCTACGATACAAATTACATTCGAAAAGTAATCGCCGACAAAGGTGGCAC
>JAXCLT010010913.1:0-39127 GCA_035584435.1 Egregia menziesii
TAAAGAACAATTTGAGAGCCACTTAGACAGCGTACAAGCACTAATGCACAGTAGATATTTTAAAAGCGATTGCCCTGTGGCAATGTAACTTGCCGATCGAGGCGTCTAATGTTTCGTATCAGGTAAACGCCTGATTATCAAAGTGAGCACTCAATGTTATGATGTCATCGATTGATCGCATCAAACATTCAAGTGAGGTGTTAGTCATCGCTAAGTTAGACATTTTAAATTTCATGAAACAGTATAGGGTTTTATCATATTTTATGAGTGTCGTGACTATAATCATTCCTATATCCGTCTATGTTATTAATTAACCCCAAACTTCACATTTCGATTTTTTATGAGTAAAAATACTGCCTATTTAACATTTGGTGTGTTGCTTGGGGTTGTCGCTGCCTCACTGTTGTTTGCTTTCTTTGATTCCAGCCGCGATTCTGGTGGTATCACTGTTCGAGTGCTTAAGGTTGCTCATGCATTACCAACGACGCATCCGGTGCATGCTGGAATCAACCATATGGCAGAGCGGGTTGCTGTGCTTTCAGGGGGGCGTCTACAACTAGATGTGTTTCCCAATGGCCAACTTGGCAGTGAAACGCAAACAATGGAACAGTTGCAGGCAGGCACGCTGGACATCGCGAAGGCGAGCTCCGCACCGATCAGTAATTTCGTCTCCGTCTGTAAAGTCTTCAGCTTACCTTATCTGTTTCGTGATGAAGCGCATTTCTGGTCGGTGCTGAACGGTGAAATCGGTATTGGCATCTTAGAAACGCTATCAACTAATGACGCTGGACGTCCGAGTGGTTTGCGCGGGTTGACTTACTACGATGCTGGCAGCCGGAATTTTTATGCGAAGAAAGCGATCAATTCGCCTGCTGATTTAGTTGGTTTGAAAATTCGAGTACAAAATGATCCGGTTGCGATGGATATGGTTGAAGCAATGGGGGGTGCGCCGACTCCAGTTGCATGGGGTGAACTGTATACCGCGCTACAACAGGGGGTCGTTGATGGTGCAGAAAATAATCCTCCAAGCTTTGTTTCTTCACGTCATTTTGAAGTGTGCAAAGAATTTTCGTTTGATCACCACTCACGTGTGCCAGATGTCCTATTGATTAGCACTCAGACATGGGATCGCCTCAGTGGGCAGGAACAAGCATGGCTGACGCAGGCTGCGAGTGAGTCGAGTGCGTTCCAACGAGCTGCTTGGGCGGCAGGTGTAGCCGATGCAATGAAAATTATGGAAGCAGAAGGCGTTAAGATTTATGAGGTAGCAGTTGAGCCTTTCATGGCGGCCACTCAATCTGTGAGGGATAAATATGCAACGGGACCTTTACGTGAATTGGTTGCTCGGATCGGAGAGGTCGAGTAGTTATGCTAACTTCTATCAATCAGCGTGCGTCCAAGTCGCTCAATCTAATGTTGATCGCTATATTCATCCTGTTGGTCATCGATGTGCTATGGGGGGTTGGGTCGCGCTATATTTTAGGAAATCAGGCACGTTGGTCAGAGGAGCTGGCACGTTTGTTGATGGTTTGGTTGGCATTACTTGGTGCGGCATTGGCGACACGTGAACAGCAGCATCTCGGTCTGGATGTCTTGGTGCGTCAGTGGCCTGAAGAGGTGCAATGTTTGGCTTCAATTTTAGTGCATTGTCTGGTCACGATTTTCGCACTGGCAATCATGGCATGGGGCGGAGGACAGTTGGTGGTCGCGCGTTTTGAATCGGGACAGATACTACCAGCACTCAATATTTCCCGAGCTTGGTTTTACCTTGCTTTGCCAGTGAGCGGTGTGCTCATCACTTTGTTTAGTTTTGAGAATTTACTCAAAGAGATCAGTCGGTTTTCCGCATCAAAGGAGGCGTCTAAATGAATCAGGAATTGATGATTCTTCTGGCACTGTTCGTAGCGCTTTTGTGCCTGCGTGTGCCAATCGCTTTTGTTTTAGGTATGGTCACAGTCATCACGGCGATTGCACTCGATTATGAGAACGTCCCTTTGGCGATTGCCAGCGATTTGAGCAACGGCATCGACAGTTTTTCTTTATTAGCGATTCCCTTTTTCATACTAGCCGGAGAGTTGATGGGCAGTGGTGGGCTTGCGCGTCGTTTGATTGATCTAGCGACAGCTATCGTCGGGCGTTTGCCTGGAGGTCTTGCAGCTGTGAACACATTAACCTGTATGCTTTTTGGGGCAATTAGTGGCTCATCAGTGGCAGCAGTTTCGAGCATCGGTGGGACTTTGATTCCCGAAATGAATCTTAAGGGGTATGATCGTGATTTCAATATCGCGATTACCGCGAGTGCGGCGACTACAGGTCTACTGATTCCACCGAGTAACATCATGATTGTTTATGCGTTAGTTGCTGGGGACGTATCGGTCGCTGCACTATTTATGGCCGGTATTTTGCCAGGCGTCGTTGTTGGTTCCGGCATTATGGCTGTGGCGCTGATTCTATGTCTAAAGCGTGGCTACGGAAAATCTGTGGATGGCGCTTTGGTTACCTATCCACCACTGATGAAATCAATGTTAGGTGCGTTTCCTAGTTTGCTGTTGGTTTTTATTGTTTTGGGCGGGATTCTTGGGGGTGTTTTTACCGCGACGGAGGCCTCAGCCATTGCTGTGCTTTGGGCTTTTATTTTGGGGGTGGGTTGTTACCGTGAAATCAAGCTACACGAACTCTCTGCAATCATATTACGAGCCGCTCGCACCACAGCAATCGTGCTCTTCCTAGTCGCGTGTAGTTATGCGATGAGTCGCTTGCTAACTCATGAGCAGGTGCCGCAGCAGGTGAGTGAAGGGCTACTGAGCCTTTCTGAGAATCCAATAGTGATTCTATTGATTATGAATTTAATTCTGCTGATCGTCGGTGTCTTTATGGACATGACTCCAGCCGTACTGATTTTTACACCGATCTTTTTACCAATTGCCATCGCACTCGGTATCGATCCCGTTCATTTTGGTATCATATTGATCGCGAACCTGTGCATTGGTTTGCTGACTCCGCCAGTAGGCACCTGTCTTTTTGTTGGAGCCGGTGTGGGGAAGAGTGATATTATGAGTGTTTCACGAGCGATGTTGCCATTCTATGTAGTTATGGTCTTGGCGTTGCTATTGATTACCTATTGGTCACCGTTGAGCATGGCATTACCGACTTGGATGGGTTTGTAAAACGTGCGTTTATCCTGCGTTTGCCCGATAGATAAATGCCGTGGAATCCGTATAATACAATTTAAGTTAATTAAACACAGTTACCAAGCAGCATATATACCCTGACCATCCCGTGCCTCAGAACTCTACCATATTAAGACCTCGGCTTCGAAGGACAGAGGCGTTTGCCTTAGTCATCACCTTGGGGCTGATGGCTTTCGTGCTTTTATTGCTGCTCTCCATCACTACATTCGTGCGGGTCGAGCAGCGTAATTCGCAAATGCACACCAGCCGTATCGAAGCAGAGCAGACCGCTATCATGGCACTCAACATCGCTTTGGGTAAACTCCAAGAAACTGCGGGGCCTGACCAGCGAGTGACCTCGAGCTCATCAATTCATGATGATGCCGCCGACGGTAATAAACATTGGCTGGGTATTTGGGATAATTCCGAGATAAACCATTATAATCCAATTTCTGGTCGCGATGCCGGATTCTTAGGCTGGTTGGTATCTGCCCCCGAAGGACAGGATCCTACTCAACTAGACTATGTGAGTATTGCTGTTGCTGGTACTGGATCCGATGGCGTGCAAATTTTTAGGGCGTCTGACACAAGTGGTGCTGAAATTCTTGAGAAGTCGGTTAATGTACCTTTGGTCACAATCGAAAATAATAGTTCCTATGCATTTTGGATTGAGGATGAAGGGGTGAAAGCCTCGGTTAAACCAATGGCCAAACCAATCGATGCCATTATAGATAGCGGGCCTTATTCGAACCCTCTGATTTTTGGTCTCAACCGAGGTGTGGATTTTGGCCAAATGGGTGGCGCGATGGAATCATCGATCGTGTATCCGATTGCTAGTTCGGGAAACGAACAACTTCTGGAGGATATCATTAAGGTCAGTAGTTTCGAAGGACTTGCTCTGCCTGTTGGTGAGAAGGCTCTGTGGCTAAATCAGAATCGGCATGATTTCACCTTAAACTCCCATAGTCTAATTACTGACGCACGTAATGGAGGTTTTAAGCGTGACTTGTCTCTAGCTTTCGAGATGGACGATGCTCGGCAAGGACCCAATAGCTTGCCATTTTTTAATAATTCTGAATTTGTAGGTGATGGCAGTGCGCGTGATCTAGCTCGACCGGATTCGCTGACAGGAGCTTTGCGCCAAGCGCCGGGGCATGACTTTTTTAGTCGCTATGTTTATGCGTATTTCCCCGAAACTGTCGACAGTAATACGAATGTTCGTGGCCCGACGTGGCACATGCTCCGGGATTACTACAGTTTATATAAGCGATTGGATTCCATTACGGGTAATCTGATACTGGATGCACAACCATATTATCCAAATAACCCTGAACGGGTATCAGGAACCTATGAATTCTTGGAAGCACGTTTTGCAAAAGACCAGGATCCCTATGTTCATGAATTTCGTGAATCGAATGGTTTTCACCATTTTCACCTGAGCCGTGGTAATTATACACCGGTAATGCTGGGCTATCGCTTGATATTCTCGATCGCTTCGTATGACTATGATCCGATTGCAGACACCGCGAAGATCGCATTCGCGTATGATCCCGTTTATTACCTTTGGAATCCTTACGATAAGAGTATTCGTTTCGAAAACTATAAGGTTCAGTACGTTGAAGACATACCTGTGGTCATTGAATATGAGATCATCGATGACGATGGCACTAGAAATATTAATGAGGTTGAACTATCTGCATATTTGCGTGCGAACGGTTGGGATGGGACTGGAGATGACTTGTATTCCTTCCTTTTAGACCCGTCCGGAGAGGTTGTTCTGGCTCCGGGGGAAGTTCGGATGTTCTCTGCGGTTAATTCACAAGGCGATTGCTATTCAGGGGTCGCCAATATTACTCCGACCAGCGGGAATATCCTGAGGAACCACCCCGGTGAGGGGGAAATACTAGTTAGCGGGTTTAGCAACTCTACGATTAAGGTAGATCTGGGAGTGCATAATAAATCAACTGGCGTTGATGATTTTAGCAATGGGCGATTTAGCTCAACGTCCTTTTTAGTGGATAATGAGCATCTTGCATCAGCACGAACAGGCAGTAGCCAGTCGACTCATCTGAAAACACAATTTGTTTCGATTCAAACGAACTCGCCAACAGGGGCGGGTGAGAAGATCGAAACGGTTCAATTAACAGTAAATGGCAGTAATCTAACTTCTGGAAGAAAATCATGGTTGGGGTATTTGGATTATACGCAAAAAACTTCTAATCTAGATAGTGCAAGCGAGCCTACAGAAATTATGTCAACTTTCAACCCGATCTCAATTAGCTCTATTGGCGATATTCGAGTATTCCCGCAACGCAATCGTATCCTGCATCTGATCTCTGAACCCTCATTGAATAGCATCTTGCCGGAGGGATTTAATGATGCGGGGTATTGGGGCTATGAGTATAGTTCCGCAGGTAGCAACTATATAGCAGGCTTCTCAATACCTGCTGAGCCCTTAACTTCATTGCCTCAATTGAGACATGGCATGTTGACACCCTATATTTTTGAGAATCCGCGGGCTCTTGGTAACTCATACGCCAATCCGCGTTTGCCTCAGGATCAAATTTTTCACGCGGTGCTCGGACCTAATTCAAGTAATGGTGAGCGCTATGACTCGACCTGGTTGCTCAACGATGCGTTGTGGGATAGTTACTTTTTCTCAGGAATTGCCCCTGAGTTTAGTTTTGATGGCGGGAACTATATTGCCGATGAGACCTTGGAGAGCGCATTGACCCGTTTCTTTGATCAGGATCCCGACCGTTATGGTAATTCCAATCTCTTGCCGAATATACCAGAAGGCTCAAACTCGTCCGACCTTGCAGATGAGTTTTTAGATGAGAATGGCTACAAAGAGATTGCGGGTTCTATTCTAATGCAGGGTGGTTTCAATATCAATTCAACCTCGATTGCAGCTTGGGCGGCACTACTTATGGGTAATCGGGACATGCCGATTGATTATTTTGCTGCAGATAGCCTTTCAGAGGAGCAGGATACTGACACAGGTGTGCCAATTACTAAAACGCAGTTGCCGAATGCGGACTCGGCAGATCCATGGGCTGGATTTTCCCGCGTGAATCCCGATTTAATTTGGAATGATGGAGGTACACCGAATGTTGAATCGGATGATACCGGACTTGCGGTTGAAATCGTGAAACAGGTGAGACTGCGAGGTCCCTTTATGAGTTTAAGTGATTTCGTAAACCGACGTATCAGTGCGGATGAGACCGGTATCTTGGGGGCGCTTCAAGCAGCAATTAAGGCATCTGGTCTGAATGCTGATATAGAGACAGATGAAGGAATGCCTGCGGTTTACTCAACTTACTATGCCAACCCGAATGCCGGAAGCGGATTTACCTCTGGAGGAATTAATGGTTATATCGAGCAAGCGGACATCTTGCAGGCAATTGCTCCGAAAATTGTTCCTAGATCGGACACCTTCCGTATTCGCGCTTATGGTGAAAGTCGAGATATGGAAGGAGCGCTTGCTGGGCAGGCGACTTGTGAAGTTGTCGTCCAGCGCTTGCCCGACTATGTGGATGCAAGTGAAGATGCGCTCATGCTGCCTGAGGATCTGAATGCGGTAAATGATCTGTTTGGTCGTCGGTTCAAGATTGTCAGCTTTCGCTGGCTATAATTTTTTTTCATTAATGATTTTTCTACGTCACTTTCTACTGCTCCTCGCTCTGGTATCTCCGTTCGGGGCGATTTCGGGGCAATCGAAAGAAAACCAAATCCGTGTAGTCTTCACAGTCTATGATTGGGCTAAGCACGGTGTCGGAGAAATCTACTATCGTAATGGCGATGAGTATGAGCTTATTGAAATGCGAAACCTGAGCCGCACAGAGCCATACGTATATACGGGGCCTAATCACTTTCAGATCTATAAGAAGGTAACACAGGTGGAGGAGGGGGATCCTGAAGTTTCCTATCAAGTCTGTGGCGAAACGGTTGTTGAGCAAAACGGTGGTCGTGTGCTAATTGTAATTTCTCCGCAAGCAGATGAGGGAAGTGTTTTTGATTATCAGGTTTACGCATTGGAGGACTCGCTTAAGACATTTCCCGCCAACTCTTTTCGCCTGATTAGCTTTTCGAAAAAGATTTTGTACTTCCAAGTTGACGATCGTAAGCCTCAGGGAATTGATCCTAGGGAACGTATCACAATCAGTCCTGATCAGGCTGGTGACGGCTATATTTTCGTCGTTTTTCGAAGTGAATCAGGGGAAATCCTATATAGTAAAAAATGGTATAGTGAAACTGGCGTGCGAGATCTGGTCTTCTTAAGAAGCTTCGAAGATCGCCGCGGCAAAGAGCGCTTAGGAGTCCGTATCATTACCGAGTATGTGACTGACCCCGAGGAGCCGAAGAGGCGCTAGTCATCGCGTAGATATTTTAAATTAATTTCTTTCGCAGCTATTGAAACAGGAGAAGTCGGTTGAGGCTAGTAGTATCAACTGAACAATGGAGGGGGCATTTTTGCCTCAGATAATACCTGAATCCGAGGGAACTCCGTGAATTTGGTTGGAGAATGGTTGCCCGCTATCGCCATAGTAGTTAGAGTCCGGAGCTTACGTCTCCCGTCGCGAGACTCAATAGGTAATCGTATGCCTGACAATGATACGATGTGGTTATTTAGCACAGGATTGACGACAATTCATTTTAGTGGCTATTTGTCACCTATGCTTTCTGAGTTCTCAGCAAGTATTGTTATAAACCCTAATAAATAGATGAATCTTTTTAAACCATTTGCAGTTCTTGCACTTTCTATATCGGCGCTCATCGCCGCCGATAAACCGAATATCATAGTCATTCTCGCAGATGACATGGGTTATGGAGACGTGCAAGTGTTGAACCCAACGCGCGGCATGATTGCCACTCCGTATATGGATACGCTAGCTTCCGAGGGGATGATCTTTACAGATGCACATACCAGCTCATCAGTGTGCACGCCCACGCGATATGGTTTAATGACCGGGCGTTATAGTTGGCGTTCAAAACTACAAAAGAGTGTTCTTTATGGATATAGCGCTCCCTTGATTCCGACAAGTCGTCCCACAGTAGCGAGCTTGTTGAAGGAACAGGGGTACATCACCGCAATGATTGGCAAGTGGCACCTTGGGTTGAATATGCAAACCGTTGATGGTGGTCCAATTATCCAAAAGAAACTGACAAATGTTGATTGGAAAGCTCCGATTGGCGGAGGCCCGCATGCGCTAGGTTTTGATTATTTTTTCGGTATCTCCGCTTCACTGGATATGCCCCCGTACATCTATATTGAAAACGATCAGTTTATAGGTGAAGCAACTGAGATTAAAGCTTTTCACCGTAAGGGAGCTGCAAGCGCCGATTTCGAAGCGGTCAATGTGCTGGATGACCTCGCAAAAAAAGCGGTAGAGTTTATTCACAGTCAGGACGATTCTCAGCCATTCTTTGCATACATTCCCTTGCCTTCGCCGCACACACCCATCGTTCCGACTCAAAAGTGGAAAGGTAAAAGTAAGGTTGGCAGTTATGGTGATTTCATGATGCAGACTGACGCCTTTGTCGGGCAGATTATGCAGGCATTGGATGCTGCTGGCTGTGCCGAAAATACATTACTCATTGTGACGAGTGATAATGGTTGTTCCAAAGCGGCTAAGATTGATAAACTTGAGGCAAAGGGGCATTTTCCATCCGCTCAGTTTCGCGGGTCAAAAGCAGATCTGTGGGATGGTGGGCACCGAGTACCTTTTATTGTTCGCTGGCCTGATTCAGTAGGGGCCGGAGCGACTTCGGATGCTTTGATTTGCTTGACGGATGTACTGGCGACTACATTGGATGTGGCGAATGCAGATGTGCCAGTGAATGCTGGTGAAGACAGTGTCAGTTTTGCACCAGCGCTCTTTGGATTGAATATCGAAACCAGTCGTAAAGGTATCATCCATCACTCAATCAGCGGACACTTTGCGTATCGTGAAGGGAAATGGAAGCTTATGCTGGCAAAAGGATCAGGTGGCTGGACGTCT
This sequence comes from Egregia menziesii, assembly GCA_035584435.1. NCBI lineage: Eukaryota > Phaeophyceae > Laminariales > Lessoniaceae > Egregia > Egregia menziesii. The sequence continues at coordinate 9,173 of JAXCLT010010913.1, forward strand.
CCAAAAGAAGATCAGGTGAAGGAGGGGAGCCCGAAGGGCCAGCTCTACGATATGGAAGTCGATCCGGGTGAAGCCAATAATCTTTTCGAATCAAAGCCTGAGGTCGTCGAGCGCTTGCTAGCCCAGCTTACGGATTATGTAGAGGCAGGTCGAAGCACCGAAGGCTCCGCTGCAAGTAATGATGTCGATAAGATCGTTCTGTGGAAGTAAAGCGACTGCAGTGGGTTACGTTGACAATTATTGTAACCGCATGTGTGCTATTGGTAATAACTAGTATCCCAAAGTTATGAAACTGCCCTTGATTCACCACATTCTCGCGATTGCCATATGTTCCAGTGGAATGTTCTACCCACAAGTAGGCACTCTGGAGGCCGCCGAAACAGCTAAACCTAATATCATCTTTCTGCTGTCGGACGATCAGAGCACGTATTCCGTGGGCTGTTACGGCAACCCGGATGTGCAGACGCCGCAGATGGACAAGCTGGGTGCTGATGGGATGATTTTTGATCGTCACTATGACACGACTGCGATCTGTATGGCGAGTCGGGCAAATATCTTTACCGGAATGTATGAATACAAAACGGGAACCAACTTTAGTCATGGAGATATGCGTCCTGAAACGTGGGCGAAGTCTTACCCTATCTTGTTGCGTGAGGCGGGCTACTATTCGGCTTTCGCAGGTAAGTTCGGTATGATTGTCGAAGGTAAAGGCTTGTGTGAGGACGATTTTGACCAGTGGGGAGGTGGCCCGGGACAGACCACCTACGTGACGAAGAAAAACAAATCGATGATTCAATATGCTGAGGAGTTTCCACACTCTAGTTTGTCGTATGGTGCTTTCGGTCGTGATGCCATTCGTGAGGCGGTCAAGCAAGGCAAGCCCTTGTGTTTGTCGATTAGCTTTAAAGCGCCGCATAAGCCTGCGACACCCGACCCGCGTTTTAATGAAATTTATGCAGGAAAGACATTCACTAAGCCTGCGAACTATGGACGGGCGAGTGCTGAAAAACGTTCACCACAAAGTAAGCAGGGGCGACAATACGATCGTTTTGAGAGTTGGGATTACGATAAGAATTACGATGGTGTTATGGGGATATACCATCAGCAGATCTATGCGATTGATGTTGCACTTGGGATGATTCGTGAAGAACTCGAAGCACAGGGAATCTCTGACGATACGGTGATTATTTATACTAGTGACAATGGCTTCATCTGTGGTTCGCACGGCTATGGTTCTAAGGTTCTGCCAATGGAAGAGTCCTCACGGGTGCCTCTAATGATCTATGATCCGCGTATTAAAACTTCTGGGCAAGGTTTACGCACTCGAATGCTCACTGGGAATATCGATTTCGCGCCAACGATACTTGAATTAGCTGGTTTGCCAGTGCCTAAAGAAATGGATGGCCGGAGCCTGCTGCCTACGCTGAAAGATCCAACTGTCGGCGGACATGAGCAATTGGCTTTGATGAACACCTATGGCCCAGATCCGACAAAAGCCATGAGTGCAGTCGATGGTCGATACAAGTATACTTTTTGGTGGTATGGTGATCACCGTATGGATCCGACAGAGGAGCTATATGATTTAGAGAGAGATCCACTCGAAATGGTGAACCTTGCCGACAACCCCGAGCATGCTCAGACGCTGAAAATGATGCGAAAGAAATATGACCAAGCGCATATGCATTTGAAGCAAGAAGCGGTGGATTATAACGGTTATCAACGCTATGTAACTGTCTTTGATCGAAATATTCCTTTAGAGCAAAAGGCACTGCTTAAGAAGAAAACCCCTTTTAAAAAGTAAGGCGACCGATGCGCTACTGCAGTTACGATTCAGCATATTAATGGGTTTCGCAGTTTTATGTAACCGTCTCGCCTTTTATGGTAATGATTATTAAGTCCACCTGATGCAGAACCCTGAAGCAGAATTTATCCATCAACTGACAAACAGCCAAAGTCGTCTCTTAGGCTATTTGGTGAGCTTGCTAGGTAGTGTGCATGATGCACGTGATGTGCTACAGGCTACGAATATTGCGCTTTGGGAGAAACGGATGGAGTTTAGGACTGGCGCAGAGTTCGGACCATGGGCTCGTAAATTTGCGTATTTTCAGAGCTTGGCATTTATTCGTGATCGTAAGCGCGATCGTCACGTTTTCGATGATGACTTACTTGCGCAGCTTGCTGAGGACCCGATACCTTCATGGGATGAGGACGTGCGGGATCTTGCATTGAGAGACTGCTTATCACAACTTCCTGAGAATCAGCGTAAAATGATCAAGTATCGTTATGATGATGGCGGTTCGATTACAGAGGTCGTGCATAAGTCCGGGAAAAAGGCGAGCGCCGTTAAAGTTATGTTGATGCGTATTCGTAAAGGGCTCCTTGTTTGTATTGAGTCGAAAATGGAGGTTGATGGCGCATGAAGCACTCGACACAAAACATTGATCCACGTTTGCCTCAATTAATCTCAGATTTGCAGGACGATTGCTTGAGCGATGCTGACCGCGATTTGCTGAACGAACTTTTGAAAGCGAGTGCAGGAGCGCGTGCTTATTATCATACTATAATCGATCTCCACGTTCGCCTAGATTCGTATTACTCTGGAGGTGCTTTGGTCCCTGATATGGCTGATGTGATTCCGCGACGTAGCTGTATAGAGGCTCCAAAGCGCACGGTCCTTTTCAATCAACGCTTTATTTGGGGTTTGGGAATCGCAGCTATTTTGGTGCTTGGCTTGTTCGTTAATGCGTTGTTGTTACGTTCGAATAATGTTAAGCTTACAGCGGCCAATCTAAGTGGACGGGAGGCGGTTTCTAATGATGTCGAAGGTGTTGCTGTGTTAACTAAATCTGTCGAGCTTGAGTGGGGCGACTCCGTGCCTTATGCCTATGGCGAAGGGGACGCTTTGCCTAGTGGAAACCTCTCGTTACTTAAAGGAATTGTGCAGATTGAATTTTTCGGTGGAGCGACTGTAATCATTGAAGCACCCTCAGAATTTGAATTAATTTCAGCTGTCCGAGCTAGAATTAAGAGCGGCAAATTACGCGCTTTTGTGCCAGAGCCGGCACAAGGCTTCGTTATCGAAGGGCCCGACTTTGATACCGTCGACCTTGGTACAGAGTTTGCCATGAGTGTCGGGCCAAGTGGCCAAGAAGTGCACGTTGTGGAAGGGGAGGTGTCGTTGCATGAGAAAGATGGTGGTTTGATTCAGCATTTAACCGATGGCTTAGGTATTCGAGCATTATCCGGAGGTGCGCTTGAGTCTGTGGCAAATGGTGGAGATGCTTTTGTTGGTCGCGAACGTATCTCCGAAATGGTGGCACGAAACGGTAGAGATGTTGTCACGGTTTGGGCACGGTCACGAGATCGCTGGCTGAACGATCCAGATACGCTTGTTTATTTTGACTTTGAAGGTCACGATTCTTGGGATCGCCGTTTGAAGAGCGCTAAGCTAGGGACACCCGAAGGTGCAGTCGTTGGCGCTCAATGGAGCCAAGGTCGCTGGCCAGATAAAGGAGCTTTAGAGTTTAAGTCTATTAATGATCGCGTGCGCCTGAAGGTGCCCGGAGAATACGAATCTATCACGTTCTCGATTCATGCTCGTATTGATGCCTTACCGAATTGGTCCAGTGGTCTCTTTTTGACGGACGATTTTGAATCCGGAGAACCTCATTGGCAGATTACTCAAAGTGGCGTCATTAAATTCGGAATACGTGAGGTTGGTAAAGTCAGTTCTAAACAGGTCATCGACCCTGAGCGATTCGGTCGTTGGCTGCATTTGGTCGCCGTTTATGATTCTGAGGCAAAACTGCTAACACTCTATCTAGATGGTAAGCTTGTGGGATCCTCACCAACGGCAAATAGCCGACCAGTCAGGATGGGAGGGGCTGAACTGGGCAACTGGAGGTCATCCACAGAGCGTGCAAATATGATTCGAAGCCTAGTCGGGACCGTCGACGAATTTCTCATTTTGAAACGGGCACTCACCAAAGCAGAAGTGCGCGCATTGTATCGGCAACAGGTTGCTAAGAAGTCCGTATCTCTTTAAGAAAAGTTTCAAAACTTAGGGGAATGGGGTGCTTTTATGACCTTAAGCAACGAAGGATACGTCTAAATGGTGTGAAGCGCATCCAGAAAATCTGCTTGTTAAGCAGTAAAGTTTATCCCATATGTTATGCTAACATGAAAAGACACACTTCAGTCAGTATGAAACAAATTGCCGAAGAGGCAGGCGTGTCAATGATGACCGTTTCACGCGCACTTCGCAACGAATCCAATGTATCCGCTAAGACCGATGCGCGAATCCATGAGATTGCAGATCGTTTAGGATATAAAACGAATCGTTTGGTACGCGGTATGCAGAGTGGACGTAGTGGTATTATTAGTGTTGTGGTGCCAGCAGGGCATGCGATGGCACCGTCCATGCTTGTAGGAGCATACGATTTCTTTCATGAGAAGGATATGATCATGGCACTGGACTTGGTGCATGGTAATCTCGGCGATAAGGCATTTGCCGAACAAAGTAAGTTGATTAATCGACTCTTGGAGACTCGGGTAGATGGGATCTTACTGCTACCAGTAAATGAAGATGCTAGCCCGCTGTATTTTAAAGAAGTGGTTGATCGTCAGATTCCCTTAGTTTTGGTGGATCGGAATACGACGCATTTTTCGGCTGATTTTGTCGGGGTAGATGATCTAGCAGGTGGTCGTGAAGCGGCTCGCGTTTTGGCGAAAAATGGCTGTAAACGAGTGATTTTGATTTCTACTGGCGATTTTGTCAGCACAAGTCGTTTACGAGGTAAAGGGTTTCTAGAGGCTTTGCCTGAGTATGGAATGGAGTTGACGACGCATGTTATCGCTCCGAATTTTACACATAATACCGAATTGATTGACCATGAGCTCGAGAAGTATCAAGGGCAGTTTGATGGGATTTTTGCGATCGCAGATCGTCTTGGTATTAGTGCGTGGCACAGTTGCCAGCATCTGAATTTATCGATTCCTGACCAAGTTAAAATTGTAGGTTTCGGTGCGCTAAACTTGCGCGATCCTCGTGTGGCACTTTCGAGTTTCGACCAGGAGCCATATGCAGTTGGCCGTAATGCTGCTAAGTTGCTCTGGGAACGCATTGAAGCAGGTCCGAGTTCTCATCCAACTAAGCCGAAAACTATATTAAATATGCCTCGTTTTGTAGAAGGGACGTCGTGTCCTGCAGTTGCTGATGAAGGCTGATCGTCGATATCCGAGAAAGTTCTGAATCGCTGAACCAGTTTTAGAAGGTGGAAGCAAGTTATCCCATGCTCATATTGTTGGAGATACTTAAATGGTTTTGAAATTCGGGTTGAATTAGTCCTTGAACCAATAGTATGAGGATTTCGAACTCGCACTTAGAGAGTGCTTTAATCGCGATGGGTCTTTGCGAGATCGGCGCAGACATCTTCAAACCAGTTGTGTAAATCGGTTTCCAATCGACTAACGCGTTGTGGCTGACTACTTGCGAGGTTGTTTAATTCGAGTGGGTCGTCTTTCAAGTTGTAGAGTTCGACGGGCGGCGGCTCAGGTAGAATGACTTCTGGGGCTGGATCGGTAATGATTCCGTTTTGAATAAAGTGCTCAGGTTCATACATCGAGACGTTTAGCCATTTGATGTCCGGCACTGCGAAGGCTTCGGGTACGAAGGGACGCACGAGCTTCCAATCGCCGTCACGGATCGCGGCATTGTATTCGATCAGTGGATCGTAGCGGTTCCATTGCCAGCAGCGTTTTGGATTGTGAGCAGGTACTTCACCTCGTAGCACTGAGCTTTGATCGACGCCATCGAGCTTGAGTTCTTTGGGGCTTTGAATCCCAGCAAAGCTCAGGATGGTGGGCAGCCAATCTGTCATGTGGAAAAACTCGTTGTCGCAGGTTTGTTTCGGATCGAGCCCCGCTGGCCAGCGCATGATTGCTGGCACGCGAATACCGCCTTCGTAGGTGGAGCCTTTTGCTCCGTGTAGCTGGCAGTTGAAGCGGTCGAGTGAGCTGCCAGCTTCGTTGCCAAATTGTGGACCGTTGTCGCTGGAAAAGATGATCAGTGTATTTTCACGTAGTCCGAGCTTATCAACATTCTCCAGCAAGCGGCCGACGTTGCGATCGAGACGGCGAATCATTGCGTAGAGTGTTTTGACGGCTTCGCTCAGATCGTCGCGATCGCGAAACACAGCCATGTCTTCTTCTGGTGCTTGTAGCGGGGTGTGCGGCGCATTGTAGGTGAGATGTAGATAGAACGGGTCTGCCTTAGGCGCTCGCTTTAAGAAGTCGACGGCCTCGTCAGTCCAATAGTCGGTTAAATAGCGACCATCAGCGCGAACGACTCGATCGCCAGTTTCCAAGCGCCAGTCATAGTAGTCGTGCATGCCACCTCGGAAACAAACAGCTTCGTCGAAGCCGCGTTTTTCAGGTTTATAACGAGGGTCAAAAGCACCGAGGTGCCATTTACCGATGAGTCCGGTGCGATAGCCTGCGTTGCTCAGAATATCGGCTATAGTGACTTCGTTCAGGTCGAGGCGTTCTAGTCCGCGCCACTCAAGCGTATCAATCGATCCAGTGCGATGGGGATAGCGTCCAGTGAGCAGCGATGCTCGTGAGGGGTTGCAGACCGGCGAGCTGGTATAGTGCTGTGATAGGCAGAGGCTTTCTTGTAGAAATTGATCGAGGAATGGCGTTTCACTCAACCCGTTGTTGAAGAAGCTGAAGTCACCGTAGCCGAGATCGTCGACCAGGATATGTATGATGTTTGGCTTTTTCACTAAAGATCTATTGAGCGTTTAAATATTCGACTGTGGCGTAGAAGGCGCCGTGTTGGGGGACGCTACCATCATCGCATTTAATAAGTGCTTCTAGACTGTGCTCTCCTTGTTTGATATCTAGGTTGAACATGATCTTTCGGTCTCCCTCCTTGATGTTTCCGTTGAATGCCTTCTTATCTAGATAGAGGGTCGCGTTCCCTTTTTTCAGAGCAGGCGTGGTCACATTGGCTTCTGCTGGGTAGGTGCTCACTGTGATGCGATATTTACCAGATTGCGCGAAATGAAGCTTCCATGCGCCAATCGGTGCGATTTTTAGTAGCGGCTCACCTGAAGCTAGCGTGTTTACATAACCTTGATTCCAGGGAGGGTAGAAACCTCCGTCATCGCCGATTCCGGAGGCTCCCCAGTCCATACAAGTGAGATGGCTAATGGGTGCTTCGGGAGCGCCAACAGTGATTGGAGGCACGTCTTCAGCCATCGGGCGCACTTCCTTCCACCATGTTTCATACTCCGCAGTCAGCGTATCAAACACCTCGGGGAACTGCTCAGCGACATTGATCGTTTCACCGCTGTCGTTGATAAGGTCGTAGAGCTCAGAACCATTGACGAGGCTGAAGCGCTCGTTGCGAATCGCGCTGCCAATGTGCTTATGAGCGGCCGCGTTACCATTGGCCCAGCGCCCCACATGGGTGACAATCGTTCGGTCTGACCAAGAATCGCTTGTGCCTTTTAGGAGTGGTGTGATGGAACGCCCATCGACTGCGGCCTTATCGTCGAGCGGTATACCTGCAAGTTCGGAAAGTGTGGGGAAGAGATCGATGACACCTGCGAGCTGATTGACTGAACGGCCGCCTTCAATACCGCCGTCAGGCCAGCGAATGAAGCAGGGCACACGCACTCCGCCTTGGTAGGCAGAAGCCTTGGTGCCTCGCAGGCCTGCATTGTATTCCATCTCCGCAGGTTTACCGCCTTTGGCGCTACCATTGTCTCCCATAAAGACCACGATGGTATTCTCAGCAAGCCCCTTGGCTTTGAGTTTGGCTAGTAATTCGCCTACTTCGCGATCTAGGTCGTCGATCATGGCATAGAAGCGCGCCTGCGACTCTGGTAGGTCTTTATCTAGATATTTTTGAGCGAGCTCTTCGTGGATCTGAAGTGGCACATGCGGGGCATTGTAGGCGATGTACGCAAACCATGGTTCTTCATCGTTCGAATCGATCCAGTCCCAAGCTGCATCTGTGAATATGCCGGTGCAGTAACCTTCAGTGGGCACCCACTCGCCATTATGCTGGATCATGGGGTCGAAGTATTGATTACCCCAGAAATCAGGAGTTTGGCCGATACCGCCACCGAGGTGGATAAATACTTCGTCAAAGCCCTTATCTTCTGGGCGACTGGGAAAGGTCTCACCTAAGTGCCATTTTCCGAAAATACCTGTGCGGTAACCCGCTAACTGTAAATGTGCAGACAAAGTTGGTATGTTTGGCTTCAGTAGGCTGCGACCGCTGATCGTGTGAGTAATGCCGACTTTGAATTCGTGACGACCTGTTATTAATGCAGCACGGGTTGGCGAGCAGGTTGGCGATGCTAAGAAGTCCTCGAGTCGCACGCTGTTGCGTGCGAGCGCGTCCAAATTAGGGGTTTCGAGCGAGGGATTCCCATAGAAACCGACATCAGAAAGGCCCTGGTCGTCGGTTATAATAATTAGCACGTTGGGTGGCGCAGTATTTGAGCCTGACTTTTTAGACTGCGAGCTGTTGAGCACGCAACTTGTCTGAAATATTAGGAATAGTGCCACATAAAGTGCTGTCTTGAATTGTTGAATGATGGGCATGATGGTAATATTTTTATTGGCTCTTCTGCAAATGTCGGGCTTTATGATGATATTAACAATTTTCTATCAAATCAATGAAATCATCAAAAATAATTTCTTTCAAGGTGCTTGCCTTCTTAGTGTTTGCCTCAGTTTACATGTTGGCTGCCGCTACAGGTTCACAGGACTCACAGCCAAATATTATTTTCATCCTGACGGATGATCAGGGTTATGGAGATTTGCAACGACACGGGCATCCTAATTTACAGACGCCTCATACTAATAGGCTTCACGATGAGAGTGTGCGTTTCGACCGTTTTTATGTAAGTCCATCCTGCTCACCGACACGTGCCGCTTTGATGACAGGAATGCATGAGTTTCGAAATGGAGTCACGCATACACTGATCCCACGTGAGCACCTGAATATCAATGCAGTCATATTGCCGCAGCTATTGAAGACGGCAGGTTATAAGACCGCTTTTATTGGTAAGTGGCATCTTGGCGGTGGTAAGGGCTATGCGCCGAACAATCGTGGTTTTGACTGGACTGCGACCAACCCGTTGGGGCCACGTAAGCATTTTGATCCTGATATGATACGTAATGGAAAGCGGACGCAGCGTGAAGGGTTTCGCGAAGATCTTTTTTTCGACGAAGCGATGACTTTTATCGAGGAGAGCGGAGACCAGCCTTTCTTTTGCTATTTAGCCACGTACTCTCCACACACTCCACTGGCAGCTCCAGAAAGTTTTATCGCTCCGTTTCGTGAACAAGGCTTGAGTGAAAAGCATGCGACCTATCTGGCGATGATCGAGAATGTCGATTATAATGTCGGACGTCTATTAACTTACCTAGAGGAACGCAATTTGGATGAAAATACTATTATTATTTTCATGAATGATAACGGTGTAACCGAAGGACTCGACGTCTATAATGCGGGTATGCGTGGTTGTAAGGCGACGACCTGGGAAGGTGGCTCGCGCGCGATGTCTTTTTGGCGCTGGCCGAACCATTGGAAACCGAAAAGCGTTGAGAATTTGACCGCGCACTTGGATGTATTGCCGACACTCTGTGAGATTGCTGGCGTGGAAGTGCCTATTGAATTACAAGCTGAGTTGGAGGGGTATAGTTTGACTCCTTTGTTGGAGACTCAGCAACCATTGAGTTGGCATGATGATCGGATGCTGTTCCACCATGTGGGGCGTTGGCCCAGCGGACTCGCAGAATCACATAAGTATGCAATGGTCAGTGCCCATAAGGGGGATTACCTGCTGGTTCGCAGTGCGCCATGCGGTGATCCGATTTGTGAAGATTTTCAAAGTCAGTGCACGACGATGCGTGCGGTGTATAAGGGGCTGACAAAAACCACCTATGCGGATGGCACAGCGCAGATGCACTGGGGGACGACTCCAATGGGGCATTGGGCATTGTATAACGTGAAAAAAGACCCAGCTTGCCAGAACGATCTTTCACGGAATCAACCAGAGTTGGTTTCGAGTATGGCTGCAGCGTATGATAATTGGTGGGAAGATCTTTACCCGGCTATGATCGAACGTGGTGGGGATTTAGGCGACCCACTGGCAAGTGCAAATGCTTCGGCACGAGCTAAGAAATGGAAAGGACCAACGACTGATGCTAAAGTGAATGTCAAACAATCTGGAGCAAACGTCGTGTCTTCGATGGCACGTTTCGACAAAATGGATGTAAACGGTGACAGCAAGGTCACAGCTCAAGAGTATATTGATCCATTTTTGAAGCAGATAGCGATTAAAGATATGAATAAGGATAACCAGCTAAGTGCTGAAGAGCATCGTTTTCCTCAGTTTGATGCCGTAGATGCGGACTTGGATGGGCAGCTCACTGTCGATGAAATAGAGTCTTTTTATTATCAGCAATTTAAGCAGCGCGATCGCGATAAGAGTGGTTCTATTACCGCCGATGAAATATAATTCCTTTTATAACGTATGAAATCTTCATCAATTGGTTTAATGGCAATTTTCACTGTGATTGCTACAAGTTCTGTGATGGCTAATGCGCGCTTAGAGGCTTTGCATAATCGTATTGATACGAATCAGGACCGTGTGCTCTCGCTTGAAGAGTTTCTCGTTTTTTGGGGTAAGCGATATGATGAGACTGATAAGGATCATGACGGTTTACTGACTGAAGCGGAATGTGGTGCGAATGTCTTAAAAATTGCTGATAAAAATACAGATGGAGTCGTTAGCTTAGAAGAAGACCAGCAGCTTCGGCAGGGACATTTTAAGAGTATGGACAAAAATCAGGATCAGCAGATTACATTGCCGGAGATGTTCGGCAGTGGCGCGAAGCGGGTGGCAGTAGAGACACCCAATGAATCGCTTGATTTTACTGCTGATCGAGCGGCAGTCGAAGCCCTGTCAGAACTGACCACTGCGCCGGAAATGTGGTTGGCTGAAGGTTACGGTTCGACAGATGATTTAGCAGCTATCTATTTTGATGCGTTGGACTGGAAGGGGAAGTCGACTCGAGTATTTGCATGGTTAGGATTGCCTCAGGAGCGCAATGGCAAAGTGCCTGGAGTTGTCTTAGTGCATGGTGGTGGTGGCACCGCTTTTAAGGAATGGGTGCAACTCTGGAATGCGCGTGGTTATGCTGCGATCAGTATTGCAGTCGAAGGACAAGTTGATCTTAGGGATACTCAGGGGGACAGTCGTTCACCATGGGTGCAGCATGAATGGGCTGGACCTCAACGTAGTGGAATTTATCACGATTCCCACCTGCCAATCAAAGAACAATGGATGTATCATGCAGTGGCCGATACAATACTCGCCAATTCCTTGCTGCGTTCATTGGCAGATGTGGATGCCGAGCAAGTTGGGATCATGGGGATTTCCTGGGGTGGAGTCATTACCAGCACGGTGATTGGACTTGATCAGCGTTTTGCTTTTGCCATTCCAACCTATGGCTGTGGCGACTTAGCAACTGCCGAGAATCAGTATGGAAAGTTGCTCGGCAAAAATGAGATCTACCGTCAAGTCTTGGATCCGATGTTGCGCTTGTCGCGTGCGCGGATGCCGACGCTTTGGTTCTCATGGCCAAAGGATTTACATTTTCCACTTAATCTTCAGGCTCAAAATTATCGAGAACAGTCTGGGCAATACATGGTTTCATTGGTTCCTGGTATGAAACATGGGCATGGCTCGGCATGGCGGCGTCCAGAAAGCTATGCATTTGCAGATAGTGTGACACTGTTGGGTAATATTTGGTGTCGCCAAGTTAATTCGTCGCAAGAAGGCCAAGTATATGCAGTGTCTTTTGAGTCGAGTAAATCATTAGATTCAGCTGAGCTTGTTTCGACGGTGGATACCGGGGCTACAGGTAATCGCACTTGGGTTCAAACCCCATTGACGCGTCCCTTGCAAGACGGTAAGCTTTGGAATGTCAGTGCTGATGTTCCGCCGGAAAGCACCGCATGGTTTATCAATGTCAAAAGTGGCGAGCTTGTTGCTAGTTCTGATTTTACTGAACAACAGTAACTGTTTTGAAATGAAAAATTAATTATGAATATCCCTTCATCACTATTATGTATTTTTTCAATCTTGTTTGCCCCTGTAATGTGTCTCAACGCGACGTCCACTTTTGTTAGGAAATGCGGAGGTCCTTGGTCTGACATGAGCTGTTGGGGGGATTATACTTCAGGCGAAGCACTTCCAGCGACTGATTTACCCGGGGAGAATGATAAAGTGATACTCAGTTCGAAGCACCTTCTTTCGATGGATGTAAATACACAGATCAGTCAATTATTTATGGCAAATGGTCCGCACCATGCGACATTGATTCTAGATCGTCCGTTTTCATTGCGAGTAGATTTTACACGGGTTGGGCAAGTCGACCGGGAAGCGCGCGGGTTGCTGGATATCACTGCTGGGGCGTTAGATATGAATGGTCGATTGTTTGTGTCATCCACGAGCCGTGTGGTCATTGATGGAGGTATTTTAGGCAACCTTTTCGATGGTGGTGATCGTCGCTTTCAAGGCGATGGTGTTATCGAGCTGAAGAGCGGTCGTTTAAGTATGTTAGGCACGCAGCCGAGGGATAAAGTGATTTTTGACAATGCGGCAACCATAGTTAGTGGTGGTGCATTTGAAAGTTCGCAAACGATCTTTGGTCAGTCCGCGCAGTCCGAGCTGCGTGTGGTTGGTAATGAATCGATTATTAGTCTAAAGTCTTTGAATCAGCAACTAGAGTATGCGCCGCATGGCACTTTCCATTTTATCTTGAACGAGGCTGGTGTTAGCACTGTGAAGGTCGAGACATTCATGAGACTCGCGGGTGCCAAATTGTTGGTCGATGGTTCGTCCTATACTGGTGGATCTGCGAGTTTTCGACTGTTTACGTCGCGCAATTTTGCAAGCACTTTTGATGCCTCAAATATCATAGTAAAGGGCTTGGAGGCTGAGGGTGTTGATTGGAAGATTATACAAAATCAAGCAGCAGGAAATGTATTGCTTGAAATTATACGCAATTGAGAGCTGACTACACTTGCTCGATAACTCATCCATCGAGTGCATTCTCGCTCATTGAATGAATCGTGGTGATTGCTATTATTGCGAGTATTTTGGTTCCTGTGATTTGTAACATTCGAGAACGTGCACATTCATCTCAGGCAAGCCGGAAGTGTGTATGTTCGTAAATTGCCCAGAAAGGTTATTTTTGAGCAATGAACGACGGCAATCAAGCAAGAGGGTAGGTCCCATAGTTTGAAGCCCTATACGTGAATTGATTTTCAGCGAGAATCCGATTGCGCTTATCAATGTAGCTAAGTGAGAGGCTTAGAGGGGGTTGAGTCGTATTCTCCATTGATTTGCAGTCTTTTGCCCTGCAACTGTCAGGTGAGCGCACGAGCATCATTTATTTGTGTTATATTATGATTGCTTTTTGAATTCCCATGATAACTGTAATAATTACCAATGTTAATATTAACTTTATTGAGATCTTGCCCATTAGTAAAAATCCCTACATTCAATAAATCGCTGCGACTCTCGCTTGTAGAGCCGTATTTTTAGCGTTTTATTTAATGCAATCGGTTACTTACTGGTAGTATGGTAGCTGTCGTTAGGTATTTGAGCCACGAGATCCTGAATGGCTTTAGAGGTAAACAGAAATCTCCATAATGAAACAAACACATCAGCATCCATTGACTATTCGCTCAAGAACTCATCCATCGAGTGCATTTTCGCTCATTGAACTACTCGTAGTGATTGCTGTTATTGCGATTCTTGCGAGCATTTTGGTCCCTGCGATTCGTAAAGTTCGAGAACGTGCGAATCAGAGTAAATGCGTGAGTAATTTACGGCAGTTGGCTCTGGCTGCAAATGTGTATTCATCGGATCATCGTGGCAATTACCCTGCTCTGAACGGGGAAACTGAGGTGACTGCTCAAGTTCCGTGGTTCGAGCAATTGCGACCTTACATTGATGACGAAAACTCTAATCAGTCAATCGAGTTGATTAACTGCCCATCTGCTGATCATTATTTAGAGGTTGATGGGGTGAGTAAGACGACGCATGCTTATGGATGGCATGCGAAATTGATACCGGATACACGGACTAAATCAGATGGGACCAAGCCGAATCCCTATAGGGCATTGAAGGTGCAGCGCCCAAGTGAAACGATTTTAGTGGCTGATGCAGGGCAGCGTTATCCTAGTGGTTGGGGCTTTGGCTTTTTTGCGATTAGCGGAGTCTATAATCCGGCGACAGCTAATAATATTTTACCAGCTTCAAGTTTTACGGGCTATGGGGCGTCTGTGGATAATCCCAGCTTCAGCACTCGACATAGTGATCGCGGAAATGCCGCTTTTGTTGACGGGCACGTGGAATCATTTGCTATCGATGAGATGAAACAAAAACACGTTTACATTGAGAATTAGTATTCGAGTGGGTCTTTGAGTCGTATTACCATTGACTGCAGTCTTTTTGCCCTGAAGTGGCGAGTGAGCGCACGATTATTACCTATTTGTGTATGTTGTATTTGCTCTTGGAGGTTTTATTGTAATAGTTATAGGTGCTCGTGTTAATACTAATCACACTCATGTCTTACTAATGACTAAAAATCCCTATATTAAATTAATGGCTACGACTCTTGCCTGTGGAGCCGCTTTACCTTCCATTAGCTCGGCTGCTACATATGTCCGAAACACCGCAACAGGAAGTTGGGCTACGATTAGCGAGTGGAGTGATAACGGCGGTGGCGCATTTGCGGTGTCCACAATTCTGCCTGGAATTACTGATACAGCAGTTGTCAACCAGGGTCGACTTGTTCAAGTGAACTCTGTAATTGGTACTGCTGCGGGCACTGTACTCATTGCCAATCAAAACTCTGGGGCGGCTACGTCATTTATGGAAGTGAATGCTGGTTCGCTGACCACTGGGTCTTTTACCGTCTCAGCAAGCACAGATGCTGGTGATCTTAAGGTTCAGGGGGGAGCATTGACCACTGATAGTTTTAGCGTCAATGGCAACGGTACTGTTGCTGTGACTTCCGGAAGTTTGTCATCTGCTGCTCTAAATCAAGGCGGCACCATGAATGTGAGTGGTACTGGTGCAGTGACATCTACTGGAGCTTACACGAATACGGGCACCACAAATGTATCAGGAGGGACGCTCGCTACGGGCACCAGTCAAATTTCTGTAACTGGTGGTAGTTTCAATGTGAACGGCGGCGCTGTGACGGCGACTGGTGGAGCCAGCACGAGCGCTGCTGGTGCTCTGAAGGCGGACGGGGGTAACATTAATCTTTCCTCCGGTAGTATCACGATCAACGAAAACTCGGCGGGAGGTAGTACGACTCACGTTACCAGTACAGGCTCTGGTGAGCTGAATGTGTCTGGTGGTAGTTTTATCGTGCAGGGGCAGACCGCTGCATCTGATACTGTGCAATTCAATGGCGAAGTCACGATCAGTGGCACTGGAACAGTTTTTTCTGTCGCGGCTGGCCAAGTAATCACAAATAGCACGGCTGTTTTTAACATTGAAGGCGATGGAATCTCTTCAATCGTGATGAATAATCTAAACCTTGTTAGTTCTCGCACTGCTACATTTAACTTCACCTTCGATGATGACGGGGTTGAAACAGTTACGAATTCAGGATTTATGGGACTATCATCGGCCATTCTGAATGTGGATGGCTCTGCTTACGCGGGTGGGATCGCTTCCTTCGACCTATTTACTTCAGCTAATCTAACATCAACCATCGATGGCGGGAATATCGCCGTCACTGGTTTGGGTGTTGAAGGAGTCGACTGGGAAATCGTTCAGGATTTTGCAAGTGATGATAATGTAACCTTGAACATTTTGACTATTCCTGAGCCGAATGCCTATGCGCTACTTGGTGGGCTACTTGCGCTTAGCTTTGTGATGGTTCGCCGTCGCCGGTCTTAGTTCTGCACAGGCTGCTCTCACTGTAGCGTTCATCTTATTTTGATATGAGCCAGACTCGAAAGGGTATGGCTCTTTCGGTTCACAATTACTTCAGGATTATGTGGGTCTTAAAATCTGTAAGGGCGCAAGTATTGACTAGTGTTGTTGACGCGGAAGCGCTCCGCTCAATTGTTGGCTAGCGATTGCAGCATGACTAGCCGGTGTCATTATCTGGGAAGTTGAGATGGGCTCTTCTTGCTGGCTGTGGCGATCATACTTTAAAAAATCAAGATCAAGAGGGCGGGGTCGAGAGTTCATATCAGGGATTCATTCTGAATTCAGCGCGTCAGTTATATTGTCAGTTTTGATTAGTTGGCAAACACCACCAAACGAAGAAAATCTTACGATTAATGTAGACCAAAGCCCCCATCTATTAGTATTAACATAGTATTTTCAATACCATGTATTCACTAGAACTCCTCGACTACCTCGTAATCGGCGCCATTTTACTCTCTTTAATCGGCGTTGGTTTGTATTTTACTAAAAAAGGGGGCGAAGATATGGACTCCTTTTTCGTCTCTGGTCGCTCGCTACCGTGGTATATCGGCGGGACGTCGATGATCGCGACAAGTTTTGCCGCAGATACGCCGCTTTGGGTGAGCGCCTTGGTTCGCAGCCATGGTGTACACTATATATGGCAATTCTGGGCGCCGGTGATTGGGTCGGTTCTGGCGGTGGTGTATTTTGGGCGTAAATGGCGTCGTATGGCTTTTGTTACTGATATTGAGTTTATGGAAGCACGTTACGGTGGTGGCCCTGCTAAAGCGCTGCGGGGGTGGTCCGGCACGTGGGGAGCATTAATTATATGTCCATTGATTTCAGCTTGGGTCATTAAAGCGATGGAAACGATTGGCCGTGAGGCTGTTGGTCTACCACCAGAATATCAAATCCCAGTGACGGTTGCGGTTGTTGCTATCGCAATTTTAATGTGCGGATTGTCGGGGCTTTTTGGAGTGGTTTATACGGATTTTATTCAGTTTATTTTGGCGACAGGCGGCACTGTGCTCCTCGCTATTTTAGCAGTCCGGGAAGTTGGTGGTCTTGACATGTTAGTCGAGCAGCTTCGAGCGATGGAAGATTGGGGCGGTAATCAACTGAGTATTGCGCCGCAGATTGGTAGTGGTGAAGGGCAAATGTCTGTATGGAACGCGATTGGCTT
Organism: Egregia menziesii; assembly: GCA_035584435.1. Classification (NCBI taxonomy): domain Eukaryota; class Phaeophyceae; order Laminariales; family Lessoniaceae; genus Egregia; species Egregia menziesii. Next base: position 26,384 of record JAXCLT010010913.1, read on the forward strand.
CTTTGGTTTTCTGTGGATCGGTGTTGGTTTGTGTGGTGCCTATCAGGCACAGCGTTTACTCGCGAGTAAGGATGCCAAGAATGCGGCTTTTGCCCAGTTATTGCATACGGTTGTTTACTATTCACTGATGGCTTGGCCATGGATACTCGTCGCTTTATGCTCGATGATTTTGATACCAGAACTTGAGGAAGGCGTTCAGCAAAGTGCGGCCTATCCACGGATGATTGTAATGGTTATGCCTGTGGGCCTAAAGGGTTTGCTTGTGGCGGCATTACTGGCGGCATTTATTTCGACGATTAGCACCTTATTCAACTGGGGTTCTTCTTATCTGGTAAATGATGTGTATCGACGCTTTTTAAACCCAAATGCCACTGAAAAGAACTACGTATCTATCGCACGGGTTTTGACCGTATTTATGGCTATTGTCGGCGCGGTTATCTCGATCTTAGCTGAAAGCATTCAGGTGCTTTTAACTTTAGCCTTCGTGCTCGGATCTGCGGGGGTGGTTCCTGGTGTATTGCGATGGCTTTGGTGGCGGACTACCGGTAAGGGAGAGTTGGTTGCCTTGGTCGTTGGTTGGATTATGGCGGTTCTGATGCTCTTTGTAAAAGCCTTTGATAATGCATGGACGGATTCATTCTTTAACACTGGGGTGATTGATCCTGCGACTGGTGAAGCTTTATTTCATTTTAGTAATGATCCCGATCTCGTCGGCGCGCGTATGTTGTTGATGGTATTGACTGTCGGTATGGCAGTCATTGTTGGCTCTCTGATGACTAAGCCTGAAAAAATGGATCGCTTAAAAGCGTTTGCTGCACGTGCACGTCCGTTTGCTTTTGGTTGGGGTCCAGTCATTAAAGAAATGACAGTCGTATACATCGAGGAAGAACCCCTCGGTCGCACGATGGTTTCATGGGCGATAGGACTTATTTCAATGATTTCGATCCTCGTTGGTGTGGGTAAACTATTACTAGGGCCGCGCCCACTAGGCCTGGCACTGTTGATTGTTGGTGCGGTGTGTATCTACTGGTCAATTCGTCGCATCCAGCAGGACTGTGCGAACGATGTCGATGAGCCAGATTTCTTGAGCAATAAGTAAACTTCTTGAATGGGCACTGAAATCTACAAATGAGGTGTCCTGAAAATTTCGATAGGGTATAGAACATGAATTTAGTTGAGTATCATCAAACTTGGAAAGCCAAAAAAATGTCACTGAGAATGGCTCAGCCTGCGGGTTGGTGGCGTGATGGGTTTCCTTTGGGGAACGGTCATTTAGGCGCGATGCCTTATGGGCGTATTTGCGAAGAGCGCATTTTAATTAACCATGAACGCCTCTGGTATAAGGGAGTGGTTCCTGAACTGCCCGACGTCTCAGGGTTACTTGAGAAATGTCGTCACTTGATTGCTCAGGGAGAATATCTCGCTGCTAATGAGTTGTATTATGATGCGCTTAAGAATGAGGGCAAAGAAGGTGTTTGTGCGGTGTATCATCCTGCTGCAGATATTTGTTTCAGTAGCATTTCTCAGGAACGCTTTAGAAACTATCAACGCTACTTGGACCTCGCCAGCGCGGAGACTTTGACCTACTGGGAGTGGGCGAATGAATCGCAAATCCGTCGTAGTTTTGTTTCGCGTGCTGACGATTGCATCGTAGTTGAGCAGCAAGGTTCTGGGCTGGCTTCTAATTCTTGGGAATTGAAGTTAGCGCTTCATGATTTGCAGGATGCGATTTATAAAGACGGAGAGCTTTTCGTACCACCGATTGGATTCACGGCAAGTGCTGACGGCGAATGGCTAGTTGGTCGAGCGTGTTATACAGATCCTGCGTATAATGGAGCTCAATACGGTATTGTTGCACGTGTTGTGACAGATGGCATGTTATCTGTCGATAAATCAGGTGAGCACTTCACTGTTAGTGGTGCGACGTCTGTGTTACTGGTTGCTAAAGTCTATGTCTATGAAGAAGGCGATGCCGCGGTTGACTCCTTGAAGCAACAGATTTCAGCGATGGAGCTGAACTATGAAGTATTACAAGAACGTCATGTGGCGCAGCATCGGCCTCGTTTTACAGGTTGCTCTGTTGAGTTTATGGACAGCTCAAATGTGGGGCAGACCAATGAGGCTTTATTGTTAGATGCGTATAGCGGGACGACCTCGTTGGAGCTCTTGCAAAAGATGACTGATTACGGACGTTATCTTCTGACGACAAGTTCCGATGAAGGCTCGGTGCCTTCGAATCTTCAGGGTATCTGGAATGGTGATTATGCACCACCTTGGGATTGTTTCTTCATGATCAATGAAAACCTCTTGATGAACTATTGGCAGGCCTTGCCTGGGGGGATGAATCGGGAGGCTTTAGGGGTCTTTAACTTTTACGAGTCACATCTGGAGGACTATCGTGAAAATGCGCGTAAACTCTTCGGCTGTCGGGGTATTTTTATTCCAGCACTGACATCGCCTGAGACAGGCCTCTCTGCGCATTCCGGTTCTTGGATTGTGAATTGGATATCGGGTGCGGGATGGCTTTGCCAGCTCTTCTACGATTACTACCTATTTAATAATGCCACGAGTTTTCTATCCGAGCGTTTGCTGCCATTTATGCGTGAAGTGGCACTTTTTTATGAAGATTATTTTACTTTCGATGCGGCTGGTAAAGTGGTGATTTTACCGTCGACTTCACCTGAAAATTGGCCGAAGGAATTTTGCGATATTGAGTCGCCGACATCTCATTTTGCTCGTTTGACCGCAAATTCGACAATGGACGTCGCTATTGCACGAGAGGTATTGAGCAACTTGTTGAAGGGTGCCCGTCAGTTTTCGCTCTATGCCGAGCATTGGGAGCAATGGGAATGTATGCTTGATGGTTTGCCTGAGTATGAAGTTAATGAAGATGGTGCTATTCGTGAATGGCTAGACCACCGTTTTTCGGACAATTATGAGCATCGCCACCTTTCTCACATTTATCCTGTTTTCCCAGGGTATGAAGTGACGAAGCATTCCGACCCGAATTTGTTTCCTGCTTTCGTTAAAGCGGTCGATAAGCGTGGAACTGTTGGCCTGAAGGATCAAACTGGTTGGTCGCTCGCTCACATGGCCAATATTCGTGCCCGCATGGGAGACGGTGAGAGCGCTTTTGATTGCTTGGAAACCATTATGCAAACCTGTGTGGGTAAAAATTTATTTACTTACCATAACGATTATCGAGGTTCGGGTATCTCATTGGACTGGTATTTCGGTCGTTCAACTCCGTTCCAAATCGATGCGAATATGGGGTTCACTTCTGCGGTTTACGAGATGCTGATTCAATCCGGACCAGAATTCATAAAGCTTTTACCTGCTTTGCCTGCGCAATTGAGTTCGGGGAAGGTCAAAGGCCTACACACGCGAGCAGCTGTGGATGTCGATTTTGAATGGCAGTTAGAACCTTATGAATTGACAGCGAAATTTCGTTCACATCGTGATGAAGTCGTGCGTTTACATTTGCCACACTTGGATCATCCGGTTGAGCTAAATCTCAAATCCGAGGTTCGCCAAATACACCGTTGGACAGCGGATAGCAGTGAACTGGTCTCAGTTAAGTAGCAAATTATGAGTATTCGATACGTTGTGGATGGTGGTGGTCGACTTAGTCGCAAATGGAAATTCCCCCTGAGTGTTCTGCTATTAGCTGGGGCTTTGACAATGGTAATGCTGCTCAAGCCAAACCAAGTCGTTGCTAGTGCGCAGTCATGGCAGATGCCAAGTCAGGCGGATGAGATTCATCTTTCTTGGCTGGCGGGACCACCGCAGTTTCAAGTCTTTCGCTCAATCGATATGCATCTTAAAGGCTTTCGGGATGAGGCCGCGAACCTCGCGTTTCGTAGTCAGAAGTGGGGCATGGTAGTCGATCCGCGTCGTATGGTGATCGAGCAATTGACCGTGACCCATGTCAAAAACGCGGTTCTAGATACGCTTGATTTTTCGACACTGTCGGATCGTTGGTCGGCCAGCGAGTTCGATTTGCAAGCTGAAGTAAATGGCCAGATTTATCGCCCCATAGGTGGTCCATTACCTAGCTTGGCTGAGGACCATAACTATTCACCGATCCATATCGTGGAGAGTGGTCCATGGTTTCAACATGTGGCGATTTATGATTTAGAGCTAGTCGATGCAGCTGGAGCGAAATTGGCCGCCAAAAGTTGGTTGGAAATTCGTGCATGGGGCGATCGCTGCACTTTGGAATGGTTTGTAGAACCTACTTCGAAGGGGGAGATTCGTTTGTCGATTCGTTTGAAGGCTGATACCCTGAAAATGGATCAGCAAGTGAGCGCTCAGGCAAATCGTGTGCAGCTCGGCGTTTCTTTTGCCGAAAGTGGTCCGCAGCCCATTATAGCGAAAGACGGGATTCGAATTAGCGCTGTGAATAAGGATAAGTATACATCTACGGATCCTATAGCTGCCTATTCATCAATAACGGATTCGTGGGAAGTCGCGATTCCAAATCAAATTTGGGAAAAGAATTCAAAGGCTGCTTATAATAAAGCTTATTTGGATCGAGTGTCTCGCTTTGATTTGAAGCTTGAAAATTCTTCTAGTCAGCCGCGAGACTTGTCGCTTAGGTTGATACATGGTTACCATTCTATTTCTGGTTATGTGCCGATATTGTTAGATGCTGAGGGGCGGCAAACCGGTATTCCAATTCAAAATAGCAAAAACTGGCATGCGCGACCGAATGAGCCATACCCGTATGAAGGCTCATGGATCAATCAAACAGCTCGTTTGACATTAGCACCTCATTCCGAAGTTGACTTACAATATATGGTTGTGCACGCCCTATGGCAGGGTGTGCCGGCATCCTCGGCTTCTCAACTCAGTCTAGTGGGGTGGGGCTATAATGGGTTTTGGACGCAAATGGCACTGGGCTCATGGGGGGAGACATTGTGTCTTCAACCTGGTCGCACTATGCGTCGTGCGTTTATCACTGATGTGCGGCCTCTTGAAATGCTTTCAGAACAGGGTTTACGGTACGATTGGACCACGAACGTTGGCGGCGGCGACATCGCGAAGGTAGTCGGTTCCGATGGTAAATACATTCAATGGGAAGGCGCCGTTCGGGAGTTTGAAATGATCGGCCCAAATTTGTCGCATGTGCGAGTTAAAGAACGTTCAGTAGATGAGCGGATGTTACTCCAAATCGACACTTATTTGCCACGCAGTAACTCGATCAATCGCTCATACTTTAAAGCGAAGCTAGAGGTGCTTGAAGATGTGTCATTCAGTGAGTTCGCTTTGTTTCAGCTAGGCAGTGATTATTACAATGAAATGGAATCGCGCAAAATTGCCTGGGGCAATGCTGCCGGATTGACCAAATTCGCAAGTCCCAAAGCTGCCAAATGGGGGCGCGTTATGGATGCACTTCCATTATTAGGCGAACAGCCGTGGGTGAGCCTTTATGATAACCAACCAGGCACCAAGCGTCGTGGTCGTGGAGTACGCGGATTCGTTGTACGCGATTTTAAGGCAAGTCTTTCAGGTGAAGTTAACACGCAGCCATGGTTGCAATCGGAGCGCACGATGACTTTTTTGAATGCTGAGCTCACTTTAGATCCTGAGGTGAAACAATTGAAGGCGGGAGACTGGATCGAGTTTACGGTGGAGCTCGACACTTTTCCATTAACTGCCGACTCCTATTATGGGGCGAACGCTGCCTTAAGGCAGCGACTCGCTAAGTCTTCGGATAGTTGGGAATTGACAGCCTTCGAGTCACAGAACCAACAACTTGAAATTAACGGAAAGCCTCAGGTATTCCCTGCAAGCTATGCTGTCAGTCCTGATGAGAAATCGCAACAATTCACGGTTGAGAGCCGTTCATCGATGGATACCGTTTGTATTACTGGTCTGTCGCAACCTCGCAATTGGCAGTTGATGGAGAAGCTTGAGGGTGAATCGTTGGAACTGGGAGATCGGTTTCCTGCCGAACGAGATCCTCAAATTAATTACGATACAGCAACTCAAACGTGGACCGCGGTGCTTTCATTACTATTTCCAGACGAAGCAACGAAGCGAACATTTGTAGTCAAGAAATTATAACTTCAAAGATCCAATGATGACGATGCGATACGCACTCCCTACCTCCTGTTTTATACTTATATTAGCCTGTGCTCAGAGCGCATTTGCATCTGCTTCCTCTAAGGTCGCGAGGGTGTCATCTGAGTTGAGTGCGGGGAATCAGTCGAAACCAAATATTATCTTCATCTTTGCAGACGATTGGGGTTACGGCGACTTAGGTATACACGGAAGCACTTTCTGTGAGACGCCTCGTTTGGACCAAATGGCAGCTGACGGAATCGATTTTCAGAATTTCACAGTTAACCATTCGGTTTGTTCGCCGAGTCGTGCAGCAGTGATGACCGGACAATTTCCGGCACGTAACAGTGTGCATCAACATTTTGCGACTATTGAACATCATCAGCGTGCGCGTATGCCCGATTGGTTGAATCCAGAGGCGCCGATGTTACCGCGTATGTTACAATCTGCTGGTTATGCGACCGCACATTATGGGAAGTGGCACCTCTCCAATGACCAGGTGTCGGACGCGCCACTTCCACCAGCGTATGGTTATGATGAATACGGTGCGTTCAATCTGCCGAGTAATGCTGAAGAGCAAATGCCAACTATAGCTACCTGCCCACGAGCAGTGGACTTTATTCGTCGCCATCAAGATCAACCGTTTTTCATCAACCTTTGGCTGCATGAGACGCATACGCCGCATTACCCACTACCAGAGTATATGAACCAGTTTGAGAGCCTCGATGAGCAAAAGCAGGTCTACGCTGCAATTGTGGCTGAGGGAGATGCAGGTGTTGGCTTAATTTTAGATACGCTCAAAGAACTTGGATTAGATGAGAACACTCTGGTGATTTTTTCCTCAGATAATGGTCCTGAATGGACTGGGAAAAGCCGTCAAACAGATGATGCCTCAACAGGTCCTGGACTTGGCACCTATTATTCCGTTGGTGAATCTGGTGGATTGAAAGGCAAAAAACGTTCGCTGTATGCTGGTGGCATTCGTGTGCCGTTTATTGCACGTTGGCCGGGAGTGGTTCCCTCTGGGCTAGTGGATCGTGATTCGGTAATTACTGCGGTGGACTTGTTGCCGACCTTCTTGGGGCTCGCTGGGGTTGAGACGCCTGATGGCTATCAGGCCGATGGTCTGGACATTTCAGCAGCTTTGAAGGGGGCACCATTCAAGCGTGAGAAATCAATCTTTTGGGAGTGGGCACCAGCTAGGAAGCATTCCATATTATGGCCGCATCGTGGGATTCGCTCAGGGAAATGGAAACTATTGCTGAATGAGAGATTGGGCCAAGCAGAGCTTTATAATATAGAAGCGGATTGGGCCGAGGCGTACGATGTATCTTCAACGTATCCAGAGCTGGTTGATCAACTTTCTAATGAAATTAAACAGTGGGCTGCCACGCTGCCAAGTGAACCACCTGCAAGCTGTTTTTCGAGAGCACGTCAATCTGTCGATTAGCATGTCGCCGAATGTGGCTCTATAGTGCTTAACCGCTTCATCTATACATGAAGAGAGAGAGAACGATTTCATTCCATTATTACACGAATATATGTGCCGATTCACATCCCTTACTCTTACTCTAATTGCCCTTAGCGGGTGCATGACGGCTTTATCTCATGCTGCTGCACCAGAGACCTTGCAGGTATTAGGGGCTGCTGCCCCGGGAAGTGTCGAAGCTCTATGGGCGAGTTATGATCCTCGCGCGGAATCGCTAGATGTTGAAATAATCAAGGAGTGGGAAGAGGAGGGCGTTGTCTTACAAATTGTCCGTTTTCGAGTTGGCACTTTTAAGGGAGAGGCAGCGATGTTGGCAGCTGTCTATGGTTATCCAAAGGGAGCCAATGATTTACCAGGGCTTTTGAATATTCATGGAGGTGGCCAATATGCCGACTATAAGTCAGTGCTGACCAATGCGAAGCGTGGCTATGCTACGATTTCAATCGCTTGGGCAGGACGTATTTCTGCTCCAGACTATAAGGTAACTCCAGACGTCGTGAAGCTTTTTTGGGAGGGGGAAACCGAGCACGCTAAATATAGAATCACCACTGACTGGGGAGTTTTAGATGGCTACCATGCGCCTTCTAGAAATCGAGGGACTGCCTTTCCGACTCTGAAGTCGCACCCCTGGACTCTGGATCGCGTCGAATCACCTCGCAATAGCGGTTGGTTTTTAGCCACTATGGGTGCGCGTCGCGCATTGACCTTCTTGGAGCAACAGCCACAAGTCGATGCGGAGCGCCTTGGTGTTTACGGACACTCAATGGGCGGGAAGTTGACCGTGCTGACTGCAGGTTCCGATGATCGTGTGAAAGCAGCCGTGCCGTCCTGTGGCGGTATCAGTGATCGTGACAATGACAGTGCACTGTTTCGTGCCACACTAGGTGATGATGCATATCTACCAAACATCGATTGTCCGATTCTTTTTCAAAGTCCGTCCAATGATTTTCATGGCCGGATCGATGATTTGCCTCAGAGCATTATCGAGATACAATCAAAGGACTGGCGTGTCGTCGCAGCACCACATCATAACCATCAAGATACACCTGAGTTTACAGTGCAGAGTTTGTTGTGGTTTGATCAATATTTGAAGGGCACGTTCATGTTTCCTGCAACTCCAGAGATGCATGTGAAGCTTCATGGGAATTCCGGGACGCCTACGGTTGCCGTCCTAGCTGATAGTTCCAAGCCGATTGAGAGTGTTGATATTTATTATACGCAACATGGCCAACTTGACGGTTTGAAAGATGATCGTGTCAATACAGTCAGCCGTTTTTGGCGTCATGCAAAGGCCGTTCGCGAAGGCGACTCCTGGCGAGCGGAATTACCTATTTTTTCCATTGAGGCTCCAATGTGGGTCTATGCTAATGTTAGTTACCAGCTTGAAGAGCCGGTAACCGCGGCAAATTACTATTACAGTGTTGTGACTTCCGAGACTTTTGAGCTGTCTTCAATACCGCAAATTTTTATGCCAGAACAACTCAGGGCTGCTGGAGTAACCGCGACTTTAAAGCCTTCACAGATGATCGAGAGCTTTGATGAAGGCTGGCAAAAAGAGTGGTTTAGTTATAAGCCTGAAACCTGGGGGCGTAGCACGTACAAAGTCTATGATGCGCAGTGGAAGGCGCCAAAAAATGCTAAACTGGCCTTGCAGGTGTCGGCGGCAGAAGCAAACAAGCTAGTGGTCGGGCTCGACGAATATGCCGCTGAGGTGCAGTTGGAGGGTGGCTCTGCTTGGGAAGCCATTGAGTTGGCGCCGTCCGATTTTAAAAATGTTGATGGGGCACCGTTAGGAGATTTCTCGAAGATCCGTGAACTAAGCCTGAGTCCTTCCAAGGCCCTCAAAGGTAAACGCGGTTCTTCTGCGAGAGTTCACGTCGGTGGCACTTGGCAAGGCGCCGATCCAGTGTTTAACGATCTACATTGGTCTATTTTCAAACCAGCAAGTGTTGCAGTGTCGAAGAATCCACGAGGAGAACAAACATTGCAGCAAAGAGGCCCTGATACGATGTGGACTTATAAGGAAGTTGACGGCAAGGAGTTGCAACTCTCCGTCTTTTTACCAGATGACTATGTAGGCTCGCAGAGCACTTATCCCACCTTTGTGGTTTTTCATGGAGGTAGCTGGGCAACTGGTAAAGCCAGCTGGCACTATCCTGACTGTGCCTACTGGAGTGATCGTGGAATGATTGCGGTTTCGGTCGATTATAGACTCAGTAAGCGTGACGGGGTCGAAGTGCCGCTGGAGTGTGTTAAAGATGCCAAATCCGCAGTGCGTTTTTTACGTAAGCATGCAGGCGAGTTAAAAATCGACTCAGACAAGATCGTGGCAGCTGGAGGCTCAGCTGGTGGACAGCTTGCGGCAGCGATAGCGACATTGACGAGCTCGGAGACCAATGATGATTGTTACGACTTGTCAATTTCTTGTGTTCCGAATGCTGTGGTGGCATACAATCCCTATTACAAGTGCCCTCTGTCACTTTCACCGCCCAATTTTGTCACGCAAGATCTGCCGCCATTTATTACGTTTCTTGGTGATAAAGACCCTGCGATTACGGTTGAGAGTCTGGTGGATTTTCACCGAGACTTAATTGCGGCGGGGAACGTTTCAGAGTTCTATGTGGCTAAAGGTGGTAAGCATGGGCTTTGCAATGGGCGTAATCCACGTAATCCTTATTTCTACTGGTCGCTGGAATTGATTGACCAGTTTCTAGTCAAACAGGATTTTTTGAGTGGTGAATCTTTAGTTCAGAGGCCGACTGGTGTGCTGGATTTGCAGTTGAATGACAATTTTACCGCTTATACAGAATAGGCTTAGACTTAGGGGTTCAGAGCCTTCTTTGTGAAGTTCTTTTGGCCTCAAAGCACATCTGAGGAATATTAAAAATAATATATTTATTTGTAAGATTCGATGTTAATCGGTGTTTACAAATACGTGTCTACAAGTTTGCCCATTTTTAAGGTCTCTAATATGCTGGAATCCCTTCTGGCTCTGCTATTTAGTGCCTTAGTTCTGCCCCAAGCTTTCTCTGCGGTTACGATTCACCTAGATGATCCAAAACAGCAGATTGTTATGATGGGGGCGGACATGGAGCGTTCTGCGGACTTTTTGCAGTATGCTGCTAATAAGGAAGAGGTCATAAAATGGGTATTTGAGGATACTAAAGGAGTCCTTTATCTACGGATTGCTTTCGACAAGCATCAAGAGTTAATGCGTGGCCAAAAAAATATGGCCTATTACGACCTGCAAGTTGCTTCAATGCAGCAAATTAAGGCGGTCAACCCTGATATCCGATTCTGGGCGACCCTGAAGACCGATTATGATGGTTTTGGGAAACGTAATAACTTGCCGGATTGGATCTATAAAGGGCGTGGCTATGACGGGGGGCGATATGATCCAAATTTATTAGATGTTTTTCACTATGTCAGTTTTTTGGCCGATTATTTAGAGTATATGCACCAGAAACGGGTGCCGATTTATTCTCTTTCCGTCGGTAAAGAATGGTCACAAGTGATTAGCTCGGAAAAAGCTTCTGCGGTCATTCGTGGTTTGAAGAAAGAGTGCGATAGGCGTCGAATCCCGGTCCCAATATTTGTAGGGCCAGCAAGTTGGGGCGTGAAAGGTGGAATCTCGGATCTGGAAAAAATCAAAGCAATCGGCGATAGTGCTCTCTACGCAGGGTTTTGTGCACATCAATATGACGATCCAACTGAATGGCAATGGCGGCAGTTTATTAAGTTAGCAGCCTCTATGGGAAAACTCGCATTCGATGATGAGACTAACTTAGGCAGCGGTGGGCGAAGTAATGGTCATGAGGTCGAGATCGCTCTGCCAATCAAAGTATATTCAAAACGTGCGCAGACTTACCGAGCGGGTTTAAGCGGTGAGGTGTTCTTTGAAAACTGGTCGCGTGGGGTTGATTCAGAAACTCGCTCAATTTATTTTCGTAAAAACAAAAAGGCCAAACGACTCCGAGGGTATTGGATCTTTAAGGAATTCACTGGTAACACGATGTATGGAAATTACATTCCGACGAGCCTTGCTGACGGCCTTGACGGTTTGGAAACGATGACGTTTCGTATCGGAAATACTGTGACTATATGGGTTATGAATAAGCGCGATTCGGATATTGAAGGTCTTGATTTTCAAATTCGCGGAGCCTCGTTGTTACCTAAGCAAGCGATTGATGTAAAGTGGTGGTGTGATTTAGTGACTGACCCACGTGGGAATGATGATCGTTTTCAGCCGATTTCTTCCGGTTTATTTGAATTCACGATTCCAGCTCAATCAATCTCTCGTATAATTTTTGAACTTCATGAGGCTGGTTAGTGTAAGAGATGGTTACATCGCGATGGCGATGCGATGATTTGCCGCCTTACGAAATGATTTTAACACCCAATCCCATATATTATGAAATATTTTGAACAACTTAACTTATGTCGTCTTAAGGGCTTTTTCAAATCTGCCCAAAAGTGGATGCTTTGTTTATTGGCTCTGCCTATATTGTGCCAGGCGAATTCTGGTGACTTCGAGATCGAGTATTTGGGACCTGCGGTGCAGACGAAAGACATGCATGTTTGGGGCTCGTCACCCGTGATCGGTCCTGATGGAAGAGTGCATCTCTATGTAGCTCGTTGGTCGATGACGGCGCGGGAAAATTTCAACGGATGGTATAAAGACTGCGAAATTGCGCATTACGTCGGCGACAAGCCAGAGGGGCCGTTCGAATTTGTCCGCGTTGCGGTGCCCGATCAGAATGGAACCTTCAACTCGCCGCACAATCCATCGATCAAGCATATCGATGGTAAATATATGCTCTCTTTTATCGTCAATGAAAACGACGATCTGAAAACGCAACGCATTGTCATGTATGTGGCTGACGACTTGAACGATGATTGGAGGCCAGCTGCTGGGGCCGAGGCTGACGGCACTATGCTTCGAAAGTCCACTGATCCTAAAGGTTGGAACTATACCGCTCGGCTAGGTGTTTCAAATCCTTCGTTGATCAAACATGACGGGAAATATATGTTGTATTGTAAGTCCGTGATCTTTCCTACGCCCGATGCGACAAAACGAAAGTATATGTATGGCGTTGCATTATCAGATAGCCTCGAAGGCCCTTACACATATTACTCAAAATATGTTACTCCGAGCACTATGGTGCTCGAAGATGCCTATGCATTCAGTT